>JAWWES010000055.1:3678817-3751622 GCA_035583135.1 Lophotriccus pileatus
CATCCCTCCGGCATCCCAGCACGGCGTGCCTGCATCCCGGTGCAGCCCCTGCAGCCCACGCAGCCCAATGGCAGCGGCTGCGGCAGCCGAGCCCGTCCCCGAGGAGCCGCCCGCCCGCCCACCACAGCTCCCGGCCCCGCTGCGGCCCCGCACAGATCCTCATCGCTGCTCTCCCCAGCGCCACAGGAGCGCGTCTCTCTCGGCTGCAGCCAGAGCGCAGGCACGCTCAGTTAAGCCGGGTTTATTTTTGAGCTGTCAGGAGGGAGCTGCTCTCTCCCCACCCTGCAGCACTGCCCTGTGCCCGGAGCAGACCCTGCCAAGCCCCACAACCAGGACCCTGAGCCCTTGCGATCCATCCCCCAGCTTCTCCTGGGGCTGCTCGTGTTGGCTCTGCAGCTCCTACGGCCTTGCCTGGCAGTGCCAGCCACCGGCTGGGCACCGTCCTGACTGCTCATGCCTGCTCAGCATCACTTCGTTAGTGGTGGCATAACGAAGCTGAAGGCAGCTGGGGGATGCCTGCAGCGGGGACAGCTAGCCCCCCATGCCTCAGTGCAGCCATGCAGCTCCTTCCTTGTGCTGCCACAGTCCCGGACTCCAGAGTGGCTCAGGATGGGTTGCTTCTGCATCCCGGTGAGGGCCGTGGTGCCAGGAGCTCAGCTCTCCGCTATTTTCAACAGGACCTGATGCCCCTTCCCCACTGCCTCCCAGACAATTCTGCAGGGTCTAAGCGCAGTGGCTGGCAAGTCTCTGGCAGTGCTGGAGGGACTTTGCTGGGAAGCATGGCTGGACCACAGGCATACAGTCCAGGGCTCTGCAGCCCGAGGAGCTGGAGCATTCTGGTCTCGGGGGCCTATGCACCCCTCCGAGCTCTCCAAGCCAAAGACACTGCCAGAAGCCCAGTCCAGTCCAGTCCAGCAGTTTGGTGCTTCCCTGAGACGGCTCCTCCACCTCCAGGTTCCTCACAGCACAACTCAGCTGCGAGCCCTTAACTGCGGTAGTTTCTGCGGGACAATAGCCCAAAAAGAAAAGTGTTTTCTTCTCCAGGATGCACCCAGGAGCCAGATGAAAAGTGCAGAAGCCCTGATAGTTTGTGGTCCCACGGGGCTCCATCCCTGTCCCTGGTAGCATGATGGGGCACAGAGCATGGGCGCTGCGACACTGGCGGTTTGTGCCCAGGAAGCCCCAGGAGCCAAAGGTCTGCTGGGCCAGCCTAGGGGGGAATACAGACTGCAGCCTCCCAGACACACTGCTATCAGAGCAGGATGGGGTGAAACTGCACACGGAATTAATGGGAATGTAAGGACGAGACCGCTGCTCCTGATGAGCCTGATCCCCCAGGGGGGAGGCCCTGGGAGACCCCTGCCCTGGGCACCCCACCATCCTGCCCAGCTGCTCAGGCGAGGGATGCAGGGAATGTGGCATGGACCATCTCCCCGTGCCAGGTGCCCGTCCCCATATTTCTGACCCTTTTTCACCGTGTTTGCAGCAAACGCTTCGCTCCCGACGCCACGGGGAAGGTGACTTTAGCCCAGTGACTCACGCTGCCCTGCTCTGTCGCCTCGGCACCTCCTGCCGTCACCCCTGCGCTCATGCCCCGCGCGGGTCCCGCGGCCCCCCCGGCCGCACGGGCGCCGCAGGGATCCGCAGAGCAGCAGCCCTGCCCCTTCCCTCGGCCCGGGAGCCTCTTCTGCGGCGCAGCGTCCCCCAAACCCGCCGGGCCCCTCCGACCGCGCTGCTGGGCTCCGGCGCCTTCCCCAGCCCATCATCGCGACAGCGCAGCGGGCGGGTGTCGGGGATTCAGTTGCGACACGTGAGGTCGCCCGTGACCGCCGAAGCGCCGGCACCGGCGCTGCTCGGCTGCCGAGTCAATGACACAGCCCGAAAGCACATGCGGCTCGTCAGCCGGGGTTATTCCGGCTCTGCCGTCACGTACACCAGTGCCAAAGTACTGGGGTCCACCGGGACACCGAGCCCCCGCGCGTCCCCGAGCTGTGACCCTGCCAATTCCCCTCCGTGCCGCGGCCCCGCTCGCGCCCAGCACCGCACCTACCTGGCTCCGGTGCTCGGACGGAGGGAGACGCGAGGTCAGGAGGTACAAAGAAACGAGTCAAAGCCCGGCTGCCGGAGAGCTGCAGGCTCCGCTCGGCTCGGGAAGCGGCGCCGGTGCCGGCGCAGAGCAGCTGCTACAGCCGGCGGCAAACGCAGCGGATGACGGTTCCTACCCCATTCCCGCTCCGTCCCCGGGAAAAGGCGTCTGGCGGAGGGGGAAGCCGAGCCCTCCGCGCCCCAGGATGCGGCAGCACCCAGGGATGCTGCAGAGCCGTCCCTGCCGCTCTCACATCCTGACTCGGCAAGTTTGCCTCCGCCGGTGGCTGCAGCCGGCTCCCGATCCCGCCGGTGCCTTAACCGTGTCGGCGCCGCAGCCGGCACCGGCAGCGCGTGGGCGAGCGAGCGGCTGCCACCGACCGCCCCTGCGCAGCTCGGGCGGGGGGAGGCTAGTCCGGGGCCGCAGGGAGCCTGGGCAGGAGCTGCATCATCGCTGCCTTAGATCACGCCGGCTGTTTTTCTTAAAAAATCAAACACAGCGTCGGCAGTGATGCTGCGGGGCTGCCTCCAGCACCGGGGTCAGTCCCGCCGCCGGCGACCCGTCCCCTTCGGCTCGCACCCATCACGCCTTTTCAGCACCTTTGGTTCTTTTGGTCACCTCGAGCAAATCCCCTCCCTCCACCCCGCGGAGACACCCCAGTAACTGGAGCAGGCTGGTCCCCGCAATGTTCCCGCAGCAATAACAACACTGATGCAGCTGGATCTAACAGGAAAACTAGAGGCCAAGCCTGCAAAAGGGGTCAAGGTTTTGGATGTACTGCTCACACAGTGGTGCTCTGGCACTTATAAATTAGGAAAACATGATTCCTCTCCCTTAGCCAAGTCATACTCAGCTTCATGGCAGCATCTTGGCACTTTCTCTGCCCTTCCAGCGCGGTCCTGGCAGCGATGGGGCCAGCAAGCATGCTCCCTGCTCCAAACCATGCCGACACTGACAGGGACCACTTGGCACTGCCAGGGTGGCTGAACCCAGCAGGCTGCCCGCTGTCCACGCCACAGAAGCTCCAGGAACAGCCAGTGACAGGCAGGGAAGGCCATAAACCCTGTCCTGTACGGGGACGCTCCCACCACCAGCGATCAGTGGCTTTGCTCCCCCAGCAGAGGGTGGGAGTCATGTGCCAAGTCGTTCTGCTCCTGCTCTGTGATGCATCCAACCTGCAGACCTGCACGCCAAGAGCAGGTGATGGTCAGCCCTCCTGCCCTCCTCATCAAAACAAGAATAATAATAACTATTAAAACCAGCAGTCCTCCCGAATCTTCTGCCAGCAGCTGTGTGCAGAGGCGTTTTCTGCTCACCAGCAGGAAAAATCACTGCATATATGCAACAAGCCTGTATATGGATGTGATACAGACAGACTGGATACATCTCACCCAGCCTGCTGTGGCACTCACCCACCGCGCCGCGCCGTGGCTCCCAGCGAAGCTTTGGGAGGAAAGCCGTGGTTTTGGGAAGCAGGCTGGGTGCCAGCGGCACGGCCCACATCTCACCTGGACAAAAGCCCGCAGTGCCTGAGTGAACCGTCCCAGGAGTTCACTTGTTCAAGCCACGGGTTGAGCAGGCAGGGAACCAACGGGGGTCCCCCATCACAAGGAAAACAGCCTTGAAAACTGGAGGCTGGAGACGGGCTGCTGAGCCAGAGGCCCGAGAGCTTCCAGCCCGGGAGAAGAAAAGGTGAGCCAGCAGTGGCTGCAGACGGATTGCGAGGGGACCAGGGACTCTCCACAGGGCTCGGGGCTCCCTCCATCCGCAGCCCCCGGTCACCGTTGCAAACGGAGACAAGGAATGGACCAAGGAACGGCAGGAAACTGAAGGAGACTGAAGAAACCCTGACGTTTGACCCCCTCTGACGAGGAAACCAGACGATGCTTGGGGAAAATCCAACATTCCCACTCTCGAGTCACCGGAGCGTTGCCGGCGGCTCACGCCGTGTCATCGGGGCTCCAGCCCCGCCGCTCCCGGTGTGCGGCGACAGGCCGCAGGCCACCGGAGCATCACGCGCAGGGTCACCTGGCCTTGCCGAGGGAACGAACCACCGTTGGACGGCGGCCAACCACCCCCATCCCCGCACAGCCCAGGGTCCCACTGGGAGGAGAGCCAGCGGCGGGGCGAGGCCCCGCTCCCCGCACCGGGGAGAGCCGGGAGGGGCGTGCGGCTGAGTGGCCTCGCCCGTAGCTCTGCTCGGGGCCCTGCCCGGGGCCCCGCCCGACCCCATCGCCCCCGCCATGGCCCGGTGCCGGTGCCGGTGCCGGTGCCGCCCCCGCTCCCCCCGCGCCCCCGCACCTGCCCCGCGTCCGCCGCTCCCGCCGCTCCGCCGCGCGCCCTCGTGGGGGGCGGCCCCGCCCCGCCCCGCCCGGCTCCGCCCCTCCCCGCCTGGCCCCGCCCCGCCCGCCGCCCATTGGCCGCGCCGCCCGCCTCTCGTGCCGCATGCAAATGACGGCAGCGCTGGGCCTCCCCCATTGGCTGCGTTGCCGGCCGGGCCCAGCGGGAGGCCCCGCCCCGCGCGGTGCGGCACCATCGCCCTAGTAACCCGATGCTGAGCCGGGCGCGACCACCCGCCGGGGTGGGGGGACCGACCGATGCTGCCGCCGCCGCTTCCGCCTGGCTGCCGCGTCCCGCACCTCTGCGGGATCGCCCCGGTATCGCCCCGCCTCCAAGGCTCTCCTGTTCCCGCAGGCTAGGGTGCGCGGGAGGCGGGCGGCGGAGCGGTGAGCGGCGGCGGCGCGTCCTTTCGTCCCCTTGGCCCGGCGCGCGGTTGGTCGGGCCCGATAAGATGGCGTCGGGGCGCGGTGAGTGAGCGGGGGGGTGCGGGCGCTGCGGGACGGTCCCGGTCCCACGGATGGGGGTCCCGTGGGTGCGTGGGCGGGCCCGCCCAGGACCGGCCCCGGCTGTACCTGTGTGCACATCCCCAGGCGGGTGCGGGGCGGGCCGGGCGTGGGCAGCGGCACGTCCCCACCCACGTGCGCGTGGGTGTGCGGGGCTGTGTGTGCTGACTGTGCCGCGTCCGTGTTCCCGCAGGCTGCGTTTCCCCCACTGTTCCAGCCCCGCGCCCGCCGTAGCCGGCGCCGGGAGGCAGCGCCGACCCCCGGAGCGCGATGGGGGAGTGGGAGCGGGTGTTCCGGCAGCACCTGCCGCTCCCGCCGCACCCGCAGCGGGGCCGCGCCCGCCCCGCGCCCCGCTCCGCCGCCTTCCGCTGCGTCCTCAAGTACCTGCACGGCGCGGCTCTCGCCCAGGTAGGGGGGCTCGGCCCTGCGGGAGGGCTCTGGCAGTGTCTTGCTGATGCCCTGGCTTTTGCCCAGTCCCATAATTCACAAAATCATGGAATGGTTTGGATTGGAAGGGGCATTAATGATCATCTCCTTCCACCCCCGTGTCGTGGGCAGGGACACTTGCCACTAAATTAGGTTGCTCCAAGTCCCATCCAACCTGGACAGATGGGGAAGGCACAGCTTCTCTGAGCAACCTGTGCCAGTGCCTCACCACCCTCACAGGGACAAATTTCTCTCTCCTCTTTCAGTTTAAACCACTTCTCCTTGTCCATCACTGTCTTTTTTCTAAGCCCCTTTCAGCATTCCTGGCTGTGTGTGCAGGCCAAACCTCCCAGGGGCGGGGGCTTTCAAAACAAGGTGTTTTTAGGGGGAACTAATTGGAAATCTCCCAAAAACACAAATCACAGCTGTGTTTCAATCCCGTGCTTACTCACCTGCAAATCTGAGTTAGCCTTTAATTCATTTTTCATTTATTTCTTGTTCACTAAGTGTATTTAAATTAAAATCTCCATGTAGCACTCGAGCACTTGTTGCCCCTTTATTTATTAACGTTCAGCTTTCCCACTTTTCCTTTGCTCCATTAGTCTCTCGCTTTCAGGCAGGTTCTGCAGCAGTGCGTGAAGGTGTCGGAGGCCCCGTGCCCGAACTGGGCATCCCTTAGAAAACGGGAATTATCTGTCCTCTCTCAGCAAAGCGTGTTCTGAGCTGCCAGTGCGTTGTGCCTTGCAGGGAGCGGAGTACCAGCTGCGCCTGTCCCTTTTCGATGCCACCTACCACCACTTCTTCGGGAGGACGTGGAGGAGCGGCTGGCAGGCTGCCCGCGCTGCCCCGCCGCGCGCGGCCAGGGCCACCTTCGGCGAGGTAGGGGCTGCTGTGGGGCTGGGGAAACGCAGCACCGAACCCTTTTCCCTCCTGATGCTTCCCCGCCCTTTGCCCAGGGTGCACCCCAGACACTGCCTGGTCACTAAGCTGTAGGCAGGGTTTATTGGGATGGCTATAAATTGGGGTGCTGGTGCCGTTCCGTGGGAGAAGCAGTGTGCCACCATGTGCCACCTGCGGTGTTCAGGGCTGGCAGCAGAGAGCAGTGTTTCCCCACAAGAGGGAAGGAGGGGAATGAGCAGCTGTCCACCCCCCAGCACACCACTTCTCTCTATCTGGGAGCTAAACTCTCCCAGAGCTGGGCTTCCATCAGCTGCTGATACCAGCAAACCCAAGTGCCCCTTACCAGGGAGATCCTGTTGCCCCATGGCGTGACCCACAGCCAAGAGGTCACATTTTCCAGTTCATCGCTCCTGTTTCTACTCCTCAGCACTGCAGGTGAAGCAAAGCTCGGCTTGGTGCTGTGCTCTGCCTTCATTTGCATTGCCAGCAGCATTGAGGGGGGTTGACGGGTGTGTTTCTTTCCCAAGTGTTTCAGTACCGTCGCAGTCCGCCTTGTTTTGAAGAGGAATAGATTAAAACTAGGGCAGAGAGTGCTGTGGAGAGAGCTGGATGCTGGGAGGAGCTGCCTTTCCAAACACATTCCCTGTGTCTGCAGCCTTCCTGGGTGTTTGCCGTGTGTCTGGGAGAAGCTGGCAGGAGTTTTGGGGTGTTGGGGGACTGTGTCACAGCCTCTCTGTGGTGGCTGAATTGCGTTGCCTGTCCCTGCAGCTGCAGGGCTTGGAGTCTGGCCCAGGGATGGGATCTTTCAGCTGCACAGTAATCAGCAGGTCAGTGTGTGAGGAGCTCAGGTGGAGGTGCTGCCTGTGCACTCACCAGCCTTGCCAGAGCAGGAGGGCAGGGATCAGGGTCTGCAGGTGTGGATTTTGGGTTTAGGGGAGAGGAACGCCCTGTCACAACCCGCTGTGTGCATTCAGTGGCACGTGGGACCCGCTGTAAGGGCCCCCTGCCTTTGCAGAGCAAGCCTTGCTCCACAACCAGAGGTCAGGTTGTTAAAGCAGCACCTTGCAATGAAGGCTGATGGAATAACGATTTATGTCCCAGGGTTGGTGTGGGAATGTCTCTCTCCATTATCCCTTCCTGACAGCCTGTGATTGCAGGGAATATTTTCTTTCCAACAGTGTGGTAACGGGTTTTTAATAGAAAGATTAATCTAGCTTTAAATCCTGTCTGGGGAGGTGACCTATGTCCCGTCCCCTCCTGCCCTCAGGCCCAGGCCACCCCCATCTCCCTCCCCATTTCAGGAGGGTTTCCAGCTCCTTTGACTGGCTCTAATGCTGTAGGGTCAGGGTGCATCGAAGCCCTGCTCATTTGGGGTCTGCAGCCTGCGAGTTACCCTGTGAAATGGGAGATGACAACAAAAAAGTTTTAAAGAAAAGGTATAATAATATTTGAGATTTGAGGCGTTGAGATTTCTTAGCAGTATCTGAGATCATTTGCAGTGAGCTTCCATCTGGAAGTTTTAGTGGATGTTCTGGTTGTGCCACTGGCTGTCCCAGTGCAACAGGCATTGCTTTGCCTGCAGCTGCTGCTGCCAGCTCTGGAACATCCCAACTCTTTTCTTTCCCGACCCAGGCTGTTTACTTCCACACCTCCTTGAACCACCCTGGCATCGTTGCTGTCGTGGAAGTGGTAGTGAAGGCCAAGAAAGGGGATGAGGGTTCTCAGCACCTTTCCTGTGGCTTTGGAATCATCCCCCTGTTCCGCGGCGGATCTGAGGCGACAGACCCGGCCACTGAGGACAGAGTGTAGGTTCCCTGCTGCCAAGGGACAGGCCAGGCTAGGAGCTGGGGGGGCCCTGTGCATGGCTGCTCTGGGGGAACAAAGGGTGGTCCCGGGGCTGCAGAAACAAAGCCAGCATTTAGAAACCTGGAATTCTTCACTCTGGGGAAAAGCAGTGATGGATTTGGGAGGAATGCCTGTCCCTTCTCGAAAGGACAGGGCTTTTGCAGAGCAGGTGGGGGCTGAGCAGGGGCCTTGTGGAAGATGGAGATGTAACGGAGGATGCAGATGTGCCTCAGCATGGATTTACTGACCGCTGCACGTGTGCTCTCTGCTTTCAGGCTGAAGCTGTACCATGGCACGCCGCGTGCCCTGCTGCACCCACACTTCCAAGACCCTGCGGAAAGTAAGCAGCAGCCAGATGTGGCATCTTGGTCCCTTCTTGGTGCCTTCTCTTACCCAAATGTGTGTCGTGCGTGTCTGGTTGACGTGAGACGTGATCT
The DNA here is from genome assembly GCA_035583135.1 of Lophotriccus pileatus. Lineage (NCBI taxonomy): Eukaryota > Metazoa > Chordata > Aves > Passeriformes > Tyrannidae > Lophotriccus > Lophotriccus pileatus. The sequence goes on from JAWWES010000055.1 coordinate 3,687,355, forward strand.
GTGCCCTGGTAGTGCTCGGTGGACGTGCCTTGCTGCCAGCTGGGAACAGCCTGGCTGGGCAAACTCAGGTTTTCCTTTGCTCCTAGCACGTGTGTTCACAGATAATGATTCCTTCAACACTGGCTCTGTGAAGCTGTCTCCCCAGTTTTGGTCATCTGGGGCTTTTTCTTTTCTTCAGAGAACAAATACCTGATGGTGATGGAGAAGAGCCACCTGCAGTATGCCCTGAAGCCCCACCAACCCCTGGAGATGATATTTCACCTCCTTCCTGAAAACCTGCTGATGTCTGGGCTGCAGACAATTCCTGGCTTGCTGCCAGCATGTGGAGACACGAGTAAGGGCTTCCTTCTCTTTCTCTCTGCCTGCGCTGCTCCTCCTGAAGGCAGAGGATCCCCAGGAGGCTGCAGGCAGGGTGCTGGGATGGGACTTCTGGGAGCACCCTTGGGTTCTCTGCAGTGCTGCCTCCTAGCAAGGCCCACCCTATGTGGGGCCGCAGCCCTCACGCTCAGAGCTCAGCCTGGAAGATGTCAAAATGGCCCAGTCTGTTCCCTGTCCGTTAATTGCTTCGCTCTTGGGAAGCTGCTGCTAGGGATAAGTGATGGTTGGTTTAATTACAGCCATTCAGCAGAGTCTTAGGAACAGGCCTTGCAGCTTGTTTAAACTCCGTGGTGGTAGGTTCAGGATCGCTGGGGTCTGACAGGTTTAGGGGATGAGCTCTTGCCTGCTCAGCCCTCATTAATCTCTCCCTGTGGCACGTTGCCCTTTGAGCTGCTGCAATTAAAATGCGTGAGATGAAGATTCAGAGGGTAAAAATTCCTCACAGTTCTGCAGCTGAATTATTGTTCAGCTTCCTGCCTGGAAAACCCACTGCTTATGGGTGGTGGCTTTCTGTTTGCTGGGGAAGCCCATGAACACTACTTTGTCTTTCAGGTGACTGCTTCCAGAAGCCCCGGCTGATGAAGGCGGTCACCTGCTATCTGGAGCAGCTGTCTGTCCGGCTGTACCCTTCCCTGGAGGAGTTTGAGGAGGAGCTGCTGGACTTCCTGAACAGCGATCGCTTACTTCAGGTAAGTAAGGTACTGGGAGGGTGGGCAGGCCCTGGCACAGGTTGCCCAGAGAAGCTGTGGCTGCCCCAGCCCTGGAAGTGTCCAAGCCCAGACTGAACGAGGCTTGGAGCAACCTGGTCTAGTGGAAGGTGTCCCTGCCCATGGCAGGGGGTTGGAAAAAGATGATCCTTAAGGTCCCTTCCAACTCAAACCATTCCATGATTCCATGTTTCTAGGTGCTGCCAATGCAGTCAGGTCGGGGAAGGCACAGTGCAGAGCAGTAAGGCCACTGCCTTATTTATGGGTGGGGTGGAAAGAGTCAGGTGAATGATACTTGTACATTTGCCTTGCTTGGAGTCTCCAATTTCTGTTTGCTGTGGGACTGCTGTGGGATGACACTGTGCCATGCCATGCCACCTCGCTGCCCAGCTGTGACCGCTGTCCTGTCCCAGGCTCACGCCGTGCCGGACGGTGAAGAGGTGGCGGTTCGGGAGCGGCGGCTGCACGTCGGTGTCCACAACGGCCTGCGCTTCGTGCAGGTGCCGCAGGTTGCGGTGCTGGTGCCGGAGGCAGAGGCGGTGCCAGGCGGCTGCCGGGGAGTGTCCGGCTCCAGAGCCAGGTAAAGGGCAGCCTTCTGCTGCTGCTGCTGCTTCTCTCCTGCACTGGATGCTGCCACAGCCAATTCTCTGTCCTGCACAGGGATGCAGGTCAAGCCCTGGTGCTGAGGAGCCGCATCCACCTCAGTGAAATGGTCCCTCACCCGGCATTCAGGGTCTGCTTCCAGCTGGAATACGTCCTGTGCAGTGCGGGGAGAGCCGGAGGGAAGGTAGGGCCGAGTGTGCGTGTGCCCCGTCTCCATCCTCTGCAGAAGAGCAGACATCCTGCTGGAGGAGTGAGCCCTGCTCAGAACTCCTTCCTCTGCCCGTTTTGCCATCCTGCTCCTCCAAGTCATGGCAGCTCCTCGTTGCACGGCTGTGCTGCCTAACGAGGGGCCCTGCAAAGTGTCTGGGTGTTTTCTGCAGCACTGGATGAAATACCCTGCAAATGGGCTTGTTGAATCACTTTAATTACATGGCTTGCATTTCTCCACTGTGTAGATGGAGGAATGTAGCCTGCAGCAGTCCCATAGTGCATAGTGTTCTGACAAGCTAATTTGGAAAATTTCAGGGTTTTTTTAATATAAAAAAGGTTTTTCTTTAGACTTTAGCATTTATGCTGAAAAGAGGTTAACCCCTCCCACATCTTTTTTTCTTTTTTTTTTTCCCCCCTTGAATGCTGAGATTTTTCCAGGTGCTTCAGCCCGATATTCTCAGACCATAAAGCCAGGAGAAGGCTCTGAGCTTGGTCTCTGCAGTCAATACACTCTCACCTACTTACTGATCGTTTACTTGCATTTCAGTTTAACCTTTCTGCAGGTTAAACCCAGCTCAGTGAACGCTGTGTGTCCTCTCCAGAGACCCTGTGCTGTTGGAGCCGTTGGCTCCTGGCTGGCTGAATTGATGGCCCAGTGTTTGCTGGGAGGCTTTAATCATCCTGCCAAGATATTTGTTGAAAATGCAGCAAATGTCTCTTGTTAGAGCTGCCCAGAGCAGAATTGGGGGAAGCGGGTATTTATAAAGTGGGATGTGTGTGCCAGACCAGAGGGGTTTGTACTGAGCCTTGCAGTTGGAAATTTTGTTGGAAAGTGGAAGCCCAGCGTCCCACAGAGGCTCAGGGCTCCAGAGGCAGGTCCATTTGGCTGTGCTGGGAGCGCTGCTGGGCAGTGGCAGGGCAGGTTCCTGTGGCACAGCCCTGGGGCAGAGCAGTTAATCCCAAAGCCGCTTGTGGAGCTGATCACCTTGTCCTGCCCTCCATGCCATAATTAGCTGTGAGGGGGATGGTGGGTGCTGGAAGAGACCTCTCTTGCTTCTGTGCCCGTCCTTTGATTTGAGGGAGTCTGTGGTTGTACTAGGTAAGTGGGAGCCTTTCCCCTCTGCTAGGGATGGGGGTCAAACAGGTATCCCTTCATGCTGCTGCTTGAGCAAGGGGTTACACAGAGATTAGGTGCTCTAATTAGGTGCTCTCTACAGAGAGGAAAGTGAAACGTCTCCAGAACGGGATGAAGGCAGTGGTTTCTGTGACACCAGAGCCAGGTGTGGGGAGCTGTGGTGGGAGATGAGAGCCAGTGTGTGGGGCAGCACCCGTTCCCTGGCCCTGGGTGGGTGGGTGTGCTGGGCTCTCACTGTGCTCCCCGTCCCCAGGCCGTGCCCGGCGGCGCCCGCGGCGAGGCGGCCGACATGCGCTCGGTGCGCTGGGCCGCCTGGAGCCCGGTCCCGGGCACCGCTGACACGGAGGTGGTCCTGCCCCTGCGTGGCGGTGCCCGCCGCGGCCCCTGCCAAGCCTTGGTGTACCGGGCGCCGCCAAGCAGCAGGAGCTCCCGGCAGGTAAGGGCTTGCTGGCCCCTCGCAGCTCTGCCTCGCGCTGCGGGGCGAAGGAGCCGCTCTCAGAGGCCTGAGGGAGGCTGCGTGGAACATGCTGTCTGAAAGCATCTCGTTTCCAATTCCAGGGGAAGCACGTGGAGTCTGGGACTGTCCAATTCCGTGTTTCTACTGATTCGGAAGAACATGTTGTAACTGCTGCGGAGATCCTATGTAAAGACAGGGACGAGTCAGAGCAGCCTCCTACGCCGTCGCTGAGTGAGTGTTTTCCAGCTTGCTGACATTTAAAATATAGAGCGTGGCACTGGTGTCTGCTTGGGAGAGAAAACACGACTTCAGCGAGTTTCAGTGAGCTAGTTATGAATTACTCGAGTGAATCAAGTTTCTGTCGAGTTGAATTCAGCTCTGACTTTTTAACTTGTGAAATTCCCCTGTGATAGTATTGCTGAGCCACGTGCAGAATCCCCAGGGACTGCTGGCACTGCCCCAGCTCGCTCCCATTCCAGGTCATCCTGAGGGCGATGGCTGCATGGCCACACCAGCAGCACATTCTCACTGCCAGTGCTGCTGCTCCTGTCTCTGGACTCTTGAGTCCTTCCACGTGTGGGGACAGGAGAGATGTCAGTTAAAGGCTGAGGAAGAGAATGAAGAAGAATAATCTGGTTGTGCTGCCGCTGAGGAGGTGTGACAGCAGGCTGGGTTCAGTGGGTGGGATGTGCTGGTGCCTGGCTGGGGAAGAGCAGGCAGCACCTGCCTGGGCGCACGGATACATCTGTCTGTAGTTTGGGCTGCCGGTGCTCGAGGTTCCAGCACCGGTCTGCTCTGTTACAGGTGGAAGGAAAACCGCAGTGGGTTTGGGCACAAGGTTGTGTCCATGCACTGGGCTCCTGGAAATCCTCTCCGGCTTGTTTCCCTTTCATCCCCCTGTTGTGATTGGTGGAAGCAAACTCCCCTTTCCTCTGCATTGCCATTCCTGCTGGAGTCCTAGATACGTCTCAAGGTGCTGCTCCAGACACCTGGCAGCATTTAAGTGTTACAGCTCCCTCAGCTCTCTGGTCAGCCCCTCAGTGCCAGCCTGCAGGCTGGGTGATATCCACTGCTCCATGCCAGCTCTGATGCTGTCGTGCCTTCCACAAGATGGCAGTGGCACCACAGCTTTGCTGTGACAAATCCTGTCTTTCTGATGGCAAGGAGCCAGGACTGCTGCTGGGGGGGACTTTGGAGAGGAAGTCTTTTGGGAATAGATGAAGGGGTCTGGTGATGTCATGGGGTTTGCCTCCCTGTAGCATGGGCTGTGTCAGGGCTGGTACCTTCCTGGTGCTGCGTGGAAGGTTTTCCTGGTGCCTTTGAGCTGGAGGTGGCCAGTATGTTGATAGAGTTGTGGTGAGGTGAGGGGAGAGGGGAGCGAGTGCTGATGGTGGGCTTCCAGCCCAGTACTGGTGTGGTGTGACCCAGCCTGGGGAGTGGACTGGGGCACAGGCTGTGCCTGGCAAGGAGAGACCCCCAGCAGGGCAGTTTTCAGGGATGAGCTGCATGGCATTTCCCTGTCTCCAGAAGGCTTGTGGTACCAGGGAGAGCCTGGGAAGTGCAGCAGTGGTCCTGGAGCTGTGCCCCTCCAGCCTGTACCCCAAGCTGCTGAAAAGACCACTGGGTTCACTTTTTTGTAGAGTTCCATTGGGAAACATGCTACCTGTCTGGCCCAGGGGAGGTCAAGGGCTTCTTCTGCCCCCTCAGCTGCTGGTGGTGCTGACGGATCCATCCATCCTCTCCTTAACGCAGGCCAAAACCTTCCCAGCTGAAAGGAAACAGTATTTTAGGCATGAGGGAGATGGGGTGGTTTCCTTTGCACAGCAGCCAGAATGGAATAGCTGGGATATACGTGGTGGGGAAAGCAAAATAAGGTCTCAGCATCACGTGGGTGCAGAGATGGAACATCTGTGCCCCCTCTCTGCTGCGAAGGACCCGCGGCTCCTCGAGCTCAGCTGTGCCGGCGCCAGTGAGCAGCCAAATATAAACACGATAAAGCTCCCACTGTTTCGGGGCACAAACGCACGAGCAGATGAAGGGAGTGACAAGAAATAACAGAGACGCAACGAAAACCTTAAGTATCCTAAAACTTTCACGTCTCATTAAGCATCCCACTTAGGCAGCACCGCGTGGCCGTTGGGCACCGCGGCACCGTCAGAGGGTGGAGGAGCTGCTGTTTGCAGCAGAGTTAGCCTGATTCCCAGCAAAACAACGGATGGATCTGGAGACGTGCTATGTTAACCCTCAGGCATCAGGCTTATTGGATAAATAAGTCAAAAGAAGCGGTTGAGCAATGATAAGCAGCTTTGCTGCGCTGCCTGCACCCCCAAAATGGAAAAGGGCCGTCTGGGAGGATAGGGGGGGTTCGGTGGTGGCGGGTGCCTGGGGGTGACAGCTCTGCTACAGCCTCTCTCCTGTCCCTCTCCACAGGAGTGCCAGCCCCACGGCGAGTGTCGACCTCCCCACGGGGACCAGGGGTAAGTGCCACAGGCACCAGTGGATGTGGGTGATGGGTAGTGGCATTCCCAGGGGATGGCCCACATGCATCCTCTGCCTGTTCTCCTGTCTGCTGCGGCCAGGAGGGCACTGAATGTCCTCAGATCCACCTCTTCCAGGCAGCAAAACAGATTCTGCCTGTGAAATGTGGGGGGAGGTTCCCTGAGCTCTTTTCACGCCCCAAGAGTGCTGGAGAGGGCAGTTCTGGTTTTTGGCAGCCCAGATTTGCTGGGTCCTGTTGTCCCCGGGACGTGCTGACAGTGACACACAGTTTGTGCAGAGCTGCTGGGATTTAAGGAGAGCTATGAATGCCAAGAGCCCTCTTTATGCTCTTTTATATCTTGATGCAGGAATCAATGCGCACAAATATTGTTGATGAAATGAAATGCCTTATAAGGTCACATTAAGCAGTTTGATCTTCCTGCTGCATTTGCTATCCCTCCTCTTGTCAGGGAGTGAGCAGCAGGGAAACAGCAGCGGAGGTGTGAACCCTCACGTAGCCAAGCTGTGCTGCCTCTTGGTGGAGCGGCAGTGCTGACACGCGTGGCGGCCGAGCTCCGTTAGCACGGAGGGGCTGCTGGCCCACCTTGCCTCGGGGGGGCTGTCCTGGGGCTGCAGGCGCTCACAGTTTTCACTCTCCCTCCAGCTGTCTGTGTCCCAGCTCGTGGCCTCGCCCCGGGGCAAGGACCAGGCCCCGCCGCAGGACGGGGGCATCACCCACCTGGAGGCCGACCTTGGCTCGCCGGACACGGAGTCCGGGACCAGCGACCTGCGGGCGCTGCCCTTCACCCCCCTGCAGGTGCCCGTGGCCGCTGTGGGGGTGCAGGCAGGCAGGTGATGCTCGGCTCCCCTTCCCCAGGCTCCCCACAGCCACTTCCCTGCAGCTCACCCCTGTTTCTCCATCAGCTCCTGCGTGTCGCTCTCCCGTGCCTCCCTGGCACGCTTGCACGCCGCTGGCTTCCCGGAGATCCTGGACCGCAACCAGGAGCCAGTGGAAATCTCGGAGCCAGTGGAGCTAGGCAGTTTCAACCCACGGCTGGAGGAAGTTGACCCTCTGCAAGGCAATGAAATAATCCTGCAGTTCCTGGCTTTTGGCAGGTGGGATGGCAGCTTGTGGTGGTGCCTTCTGTGGGCAGATCTCGGTGGACTCCCGGACAGAGTCCTTTCCCCAAATCATCCTACCTGCTTCCCTGCTTGGGCAGGAGAGGTCCTTGTAGAGGTGCCTCTTCCTCCAGCACCTGCCATGGAGGCAAACCCCAGAGGGTTTTTTGATGATGCTCTTGTCCTTTCCAAGCACTCTTAAGTCATAATCCATTTTTTTTTTAATTGGATCCGTGAGCCACAATGTGATGTCAGAACTTGTTAATGCAGGGTTTCTCCAGAAATGCAAATGCAGTTGGGAAAGTTGGCACCTGAGGGGTGGCTTTGGCTGGATAAGGCCCCGCTTCTGTTTTTTCTGTGGCTGGCAGCATGCTGTGAGAAGGTAACACGCTGCCTTCGCTGGGCGCCTCCATCACAGCATATGGCAGGAGACAGCTGGAATTACTAAGCTTTTTGGAAAGTTAAGGCAAACCGTATGGCTGCTGTCTTCAGAGAAGTCCAAATACTTGTGATGCTGCCAATCTTCTCTTGTTCTTCTGTCTCTTGGCATGTGCCAAACGCATGAGGAGCTCGTGGTGGGGCGGCAGCGCCGTGCCACAAGCTAACCCAAACCCCTCCCCTCAAGGGATGCCCAGGGCAGCGTGGAGGGGCCGTGGCCGAGGACCATCTTCCTCACCTTCCAGTTCTACCGTTTCCCGCCGGTCACCACGCCACGACTGCAGCTGGTCATCACGGATGGGGGCTCAGTGACCGGGCTGGCCGTGCCAGCGCAGCTCCTTGTCCGGGTGAACGAGGACGGGACGCTCAGCACCAGTAAGCTCTGCTTTTAGCACCTCTGTGTGGCTGCTCCTCTTAGTTGGGCAGATTTCGGCTTGCCTACGGGCTGAGGGAGGGGCTGGTGTCCGTTAATAGCAAACCTCTGCTGGTTTGCACATTGTGAAAAACATTCAAGATGTCTGGTGTTTGAAGGGTGTCACTGAGTGCCGGTGGGCTGAGGTGCACGTGGAGGCTGCCCGGCTCCCTCCACACCGTGACTGTGATGTTGTGGTGTCTTGCAGGATCCCCAGGCTTGCAGCTGAAGTACATGGTGGACCCGGCTTTCCTGCGGCCTGGAGAGCAGCGCTGGTTCCTGCGGTACCTGGCCGAGCACAGCCTCCAGATCGATGTCTGGGATGGAGACTCCCTGCTCCACGTTGGGTCTGCTGCTGTTAAACTGGAGGTATTGGTCAGACTGAGGGTCTTTGCCCTTGAGCCTTTGTGACTGCTAATGCTGTGCAGAGGGCCAGGGAACAGCCTGGCTCTCCCTTTGGTCCCATGTTGTGATGCCTGTGTGCTGTCCTCACGTCTTCAGTAATGCAGATGCTGTCAACCCCTCTGTATAACCCAGACTGGTGTTAGCCCTAATTGCAGGATTTGTTGTCTTCTCCTCTGAAGTGATGGCAAAGCATTAACTGTCTTTCCCTTCCCTGGAACTCCATCAGTATTTTAGGACTAGACCCCGCAGAGCTGGGACATCCAGTGGCATCCTTACCCAGAGCCCTTGACCCCCTGGGCCAGACTACCCAGTAACTCACTGTACCTTCCTGTCCTTGCCTGTGTCCCCAGCCCCTGCTGCGCCAGGGCCAGGCGGCCGTCAGGACCTACCACGAGCTGGAGGTGGCCACGACGGAGTACGAGCCGGAGGGGCCGGTGCTGGGCCGGGAGGCGCTGCGGCACGGCGCCCTGCGGCCCCTGGGCGTCCGCGTGGCTCTGAGGGGCCGCCTGCACCTCTGCCTGGCCAACGTCGGTGAGAGCCAAGGGCTTGGGTGGGCTGCACCTGAGCGAGAGCCAGGCTGGCGAGGGCGGCGTCCTCCCCGGAACCTGCTGGCTGCTTTTATTTTATATATTTAATTTCGTGTCCTATAAATGTGCAGTGACTCCAGGTTTTAAAATCTTATCTTCAGAGGAAAGATTAGCTCCCTAAAAGATATCTTAAACCGTCATTTCCATACTTTGCCTGCAAAGGGCCGATAAGCTCCTGGGAAGGAGAGTCTGAGATCCACAACCCAGGGAGAGGTTTAACTTGCACCCCACCGAAGGGAGGGAGGAAGCAGAGCTGCTGCTCTAGGACAGCAGCTGCCTTTGATTGGTGTTGTTCCCATTGTCTTTTTTATTTTTAAATTTCCAAATATTGTTAAAAACAGGATGGGAAAGCTTGGTGCTCCTGCCCAAAGGATGAGGACAGGATGTGTAAGCTGGTTAAATACCCACTGGGTTTAGAGCCTTGTCTGACTCTGCTTGGCACAGCCTTTGTGGGAGCAGGGACATGCAGCCACACGTGGCTGTGCCGGTGGCAGTGCCGCAGCCCAGGGAGGGAGAACGCAGAAATGAAAGCAGGAGCCAGTGAGGGGCTCGGGATGGCACGTGCTGTCAGTGCCACTCTGTTGCTGGGCAGCTGGCTGTGGTGGAACAGTTTTTGGGGAACACAGGGGGGCTCTCAGGGCATCCTTGGCCTCCAGATATTCCCTCCTGCTTGTGTAACTTGGCTGAACAGAGCTGCAGGGAGATAAAAATTGGCAGCAGATTTTATAACAATGAAAATGGACGGTTTCTGCTCACTCCTGTCTCTGCTCATGGCAGGTCACCCGTGCGAGGAGATCTCGGGGAAGCTGCCGTCCCACTCCCGCACTGTCCCTGCACCAGACAGCACTGTCACCCTCCCGGCTGGCAGCTGGCACTCCCCGAACGCTGGCGGTGGTGAGTGCTGCCAGGATGGGGCTCGGCCTGTCCCGCCGTGGGTTCAGGTGGGCAGGGTCTCTGCCCCTGCGCTGCCAGCTGTGGGTCAGCTGCCACCTCCAGCACTCCCCTTCCTGGCCCCGCACCGTGCGGGGTGCTGGGGCTGCACTGTCTGGGGGTCCCTCGCTGGTGCCACGGCGCTCTCTCCCCGCAGGCGGGCGGACGGTGCGGGCGCGGAGGCTGGTGGACGTGGACGGCGAGCTGGAGGCCGCCCTGCGCAGTCGCCGGCCAGAAGTGAGCCTGACAGCCCCTGGGCACCCCCAGTGAGGCCACGGCCTCAGCTGGCACCGGCTGCGGCACGCGGGGCTGGTGTGGCTGAACGAGGGGGGCACAGGGGCCGCGGACCCCGTGGCGGCTCCAGGCTTACGGGCCCTTCCCTCCTGGCAGGGCTGGCCGAAGCAGCGTGCCTGGGACCTGCAGGTCATCGACTCCTACCGGGATCACATCAAGGGCGAGAGCATCTACCAGATGCTCAGCCAGGCCATCACGGCCACCCACACCGTCCACGCCGTTCTGGGCACGGCTGAGTTCTTTGAATTTGCCCTGAAGAACCCGTACAGCGTCCAGCACACCGTTACCATCGAGGTGGACCATCCTGAGCTCAGGTGGGGGCCGAAGTGGGTCACCCCTGTGTGTGTGGGGTGATGCCAGGGTGATACCAGGGTGATACCAGCTCCCAGCCAGTCCTCACTGTGCTGCTCTCTCTCCCAGTGTCATACTGGACCCGAGGGAGTGGCGCCACTTCAAGGAGCTGACCAAGAGTGTTACACCAGTGGAGGAGGAGATGTTCCATATCCGTGATGACCTCAAGCCTCAGGTCTACCTGCGTCCCAGTGAGACTGTCCACATCCCCTTCAAATACCAGACCTTCTCCGCAGACCCTGCTGTCACTGCCGCACAGGTAGGCACGGGCCTCTGTTGTGGGCTGTTCCCAAAAGGAGGTGTTCCCTTGGCTGTATTTGCCAATGCAGAGGAGGGTTCTGTGGCCTCAGGGAGCACTGTGCAGCCACAGCGATGCTGCATCCTGAGGCAAGCCGCTCTTGCACCCTGCAGGGGCCATCTGGGCTGGGCGCCAGTGCCAAAACAGACACCCCCTCCCTTGGGAAGAGCGGGACCGGGCGGACTAAGCTCATCCAGGTTAGGGAGCCAGGTGAAACACCGCTCCAGGGGCTGTGTGGGTGGAGCAGCATCACTGGAGAACCCCTTCCCTCTCCCACCGGCCCCCGGGACAGGTCTCCTTCCAGGTGAGCGGGGGGAAGCCCATCGCGCTCCTGCGGGTGAAAGTGGAGCCGCAGCCCCACGTGGTGGACCAGACCTTCCGCTTCTACCACCCAGAGCTCACCTTCCTGAAGAAAACCATTCGGCTGCCGCCCTGGCACACCCTCCCTGGTGAGTGCCCGTCAGGGCACGGTCTGTTCTCTCTTGGTTGGCATCTGTGGTTCACGGGGCCTTCCTGGAGGCACAGCAGCATCCAGAGAGCACATCGCTGCATCCTCACCCCTCAAAGCACTGTGCTCCTCACCTCCTCGCCATCCACCTTCGTCCATTAATGTCACCCCAGTTCCCCACACCAGTACACCCTTGTGGTTTGCTGGCAGCCCAGCATGAGGGGTTCTGTGTGGCTGTGTGGGGCACGTGGGAGTGGCATAGGCAGAGAAAAGGCTCAATCATTTTCTTGGTCCTGCTCTGCAGGCACACCGGTGGGGGCACCAGGGGGACAGCCTGAGATGTTTGTTCGTTGCAGCGACCCTGACATCATTTGCGAAACCAAAACCTTGGTATGTTACCTTTCAGCATCACTTTTGATCCTTCTCCCGTGGGTTGTTTTGGTTGGTAGGGAGCTGCCAACGTGGGTGCAAACACAGAGCATCCCCCAGTACTAGCCTGTGGCAGTGACACACTGGCAGCGATGAAACAGGAGTTGCTTTTTATTTCCAGTTAAAAGGAGCCGCATTGTTTTGGCGGGGGAGGCTGAACGTTGCCCCTTATCGCCTGTGCTCGCCTGTTCTTTTGAGCAAGTACCAGATGATTCAGACACTGGGGAAAGGCAGCCTTTTGTTGTGCTGGGACAGACCTCCCCACTGCTCGGGGTATCCGCCGACGCGCGGTGGGACGGGGTGTCCTCGGGTTGTGCGGCAAAGCCCGTCCCTGCTGGGGGTGCTGGGGCGGTGGGGCAGCCCCGCGCCCCTGCCCTGCTCCCTCCTCGAGCGGGAGGCTCTCCTGGGCTGGCTCTGCAGCTGGGGGTGGTGGAAGGGAAAAATAAACTTGGGCATGTCCGTGCAGATGGTGACGAGGGATAGTTGCTAATTGCTGTTGCGGAAATTCGTTAGGATGGTAATTGGATTAGGGCTTGTTAGAAAACTTGCGGAAAAATTGCCAAAATTTGATTACAGATGCAGACCTGGAATGCGATAGTCGTTTGTATCCTCTTTTGTAATTAAAAATACGGGAAGAGCTCAGCCAAGCTGTATAATAACTTAATAACATAGTTTAACGCGGTGCTGAAAGCATCTGCTTTCGTAAGGAGGTTGGTGGTGGGTTCCTGCGTTAATGGGAAGACAGTCCTGGGGTCCTTGTTAGCTGGTCTCGGGGTCAACTTCTGGGATGATGCTCTGGTGCAGGGGCCTGGTGAGCCGCAGGACATCTTCCTCAAAGTAGCCGGAGGACCAAGTCCACAGATCAAAAAGTTCTTTGTTGCTATTTATACGTAAGTAGCAGGACCTCAAAGGGGTGGGGAGTGCTGGCCCCAAAGGGGTGGGGAGTGCTGACTCCTGCGGTGTGTGATGAGCCCTGTCTGTCTGTCCGTGCACAGGGACGCCTGGCTGGCAGCACCTGTCCAGATCTGGCAGTTCTACCTGCACTCTCTGCAGCGCCTGGACGTCACCTGCACGGCCGGGCAGCTCACCCGCCTGTCCCTGCTGCTGCGCGGCACCGCAGCCCCGCGGAGGGTGCAGGCCTTCACCTCCCACCCCCAGGAGCTGGAGGTAACCCCCCCAGCAGGCTTGGGGCTGGCTGGCCTGGGTCAGCCCAGAGAAATCCCCTCCGAGAAGGGAATGCCATCCCAATCAGAAGTATGAACAACCGAGAGCCGTAAAGCGTTCGCGATAATTATCTTTTGATTAGAGCTGTCATGTGTAGGATCATCGGCGCGAAACCCCGGAGGGCAAATTATCTGCGTTAATGAGACCGTCTGAAGACTCACAATTTCTTTAGAATTCGTTTGGCCGCAATTGCAAATGTGAATAATAAAAGGCACAGAACCTCCATTGCCATCCTGTGAAGGAAAGGCAAAGGCTCCCTGGGCAAAGCCTGTGTAGGGGACCCCTTGACTGGGAAGGCGCTGTCTGTCCCTGAGCAGCTCTCGTCCTTCCCGACAGGAATGAGCCCCAGGGGATTCCTGGAAGTGGGGATCAATAGCAGTGGCACAGGGCATGAGTTTTCTGAGAGCAGTTGGGTCTAGTTGATGCTCCAAGCTGGACATTGCAGGGCTGTGATCGGCTGTGGGTGGCTGTACCTCCAGGTGTTGTTCCGCAGGTGGATCCGAAGGGTGCCTTCCTTCTCCCCGCCAATGGCATCCAGGACCTGTATATCGGCGTGAGGCCGCGGCGGGCTGGCAGCAAGTTCATCTACCTCAACCTGGTGGACGTGGAGTACCACCAGCTGGTGTCCTCCTGGCTGCTCTGCCTGTCCTGCAGGCAGCCCCTCATCTCCAAGGTACGGCAGCTCTCGCGAGTGAGAAGCGTGGTGATGGTGCCGGATCGGTGGTCGCAGTCCCGCCAATAACCCGGGGCTGTCTCCTGCTTCTTCCTCTCTTTCCATCTGTGTTTTTTTTGGCTCTTGCCACCCTGAGCACACATTTAGCCCTCGGGCACTGGAATAATCTCACTGAAGCCCCTGGTAAAATGCCTTTCAGGCTGTTTTGGAGGCAGCCCCACGCTGAGGAGCAGCAGCTCGGATGTATTCCCGGTTGTGAAATTAGAGCTGGAGCATGCTGCTTTCGATTAGCGCTGTGCTAGCGGAGGCCTTGCTTCAAAGACAGAAAATTACATTTCCTGGCTAATGTGTTCCTTCTAAAAATATTTTCCTGAACCCCTCAGTATCAAGAGGGGTTCAGACTGGCATTTACACTGACGCCCCAGTGTCCTGCCACATGCTGCTGGTGCCGTGGGATGCTAGAGGATCAGAGTAGTTTGGGTTGGAAGGGACCTTTAAAGGTCACTGAGTCCATCTAGTTATCTGAGGGAGTGCCATGGCTGTCCCCGTGGACATCCATGAATGAGCTGGAGAAGGAACTGACCAGTCTCCTCTGCTCTCCCAGCCCTTCATCCTTTGGGCTGGTAATTAATTGCTGCTGCTTTTGCTCAAAGGTGGGTTCTTTCTGCCGGCTGGCAGAGCAGATGTGAGGTGTGGGCAGGCAGTGTGCAGGAGGCAGTTCTCCATGGTTGGTTCAAGGCATTGCCTGTTGTTCTTGCTGCCCACCCCGCTGTCTGTGCTGCCTCCCCACGGTCCTGCTGCCCCACAGGCCTTCGAGATCTCTCTGCCCGCGGGAGGTGGGAGAGGCTGCAACAAGCGCATCACCTACACCAACCCCTACCCCTCGCCCCGGCTCTACTTCTTGTGCACCAACCGCCCTGACCTGCTGCAGTTCAAGGAGGACTCCTTTGAGGTACGTCCTGCTGCCAGTTCTCCCCCTTGCCAGCCCCGGTGCTCATCAGGCTGGGCCAGGGGATGCTTGGCAGGTCCCGCTGTGGGAGGGCTGTGCTGGCCTGGGGAGGGTGGGCAGGGGAGGGGGTCTGGCCAGGTCCTGCTGCCACGTCCCACCCGCTGTTCCGCAGGTGGCTGGCGGGGAAGTTTACACCATCGGGCTGCGCTTCGCCCCCAGCCAGGCCGTGGGGGAGGAGGAGATCCTGATCCACATCAATGACCACGAGGACAAGAACGAGGAGACCTTCTGCGTGAAGGTCCTTTACCAGTGAGCCCATCTGGGTCCTGCACCAGCTGCTGTGGCTTCCCCGGCATTCACCGTGTTGTGTGGTGGGGGTGGTGAGCCCAGACCCCTCACAGTCACCTCCCCAAAGCAGGGTCCCTGTCCCTGGGGTCCCTGGGCACTGCCGGGGGTGCCGGGGGTGCCACGCGGCTCCGTCCGCGCCAAGCGGGGAGAGTGGATGTGTCTCTGACAGCACTTTACAACCACAGGATCTTTATTTTTGTTAAACATGACGATGCATTAGGCACTTTGGAGTCTCTTTTTAACTTAAAAAGTTTGCAGATTTGATTCTACAGAATATTTTTTAAAGTATTTTGGATTCTACAGTGAGTTTTGTACACACTGAAGTGGTTTTCTGGGATTTTTGATATTTTTTTACTCGTCCTTGATCCATTAAAATTGCTGTGCACGACTGGCAGAGTGCAGCAGCATTTTCTTCAGGAGGAGGTGGAAATCTGCAGTGTCCCTGTCCTGTAGAGGTAAGTGATGGAGGTCCTCTGTGTCACCCCCATTCCCTGGAGCATCCTGGAGGTCGGGGCAGAGGCTGTGAATGGGAATGGTGGGAAGGGCAGCCCACCTCCCCTGGAAATGCTGCCTCGCTCTTCCCGAATTCACCCCAGGCGGGTGAATCAGTGGCCCCAGTGAAGTCGGGTGCCGAGTTCCTCTGCCTCCCTCGCACTGATGGGAAATGACAGCTCATATTTTAGAACTGATTATACTGTCTGCAGCACAGAGAGGCCCTGAAGTTGTGTTATTAAAGTAGATTAGCTGAATAATTTTTATTACATTTTCACACAACGATATTTCTTGAGGCTTATGAATGAGCTGGTGCTGTACCCGCGGCAGAGGCGGCTGGAGTGGTGAATGATGTGCCAGGCGTTCAGGGGACGCCAGCACAGGGACTCAGGCTCAGCTGGTGCTCGTATGGTGAGTGCTGCCTGCCCCCCTGGAGCACATGGCTGTGGCCCAAAATCTGGAGAACTTAAGAAAAAGAATGTTAAGAAAAGTTGATAAAACTTTTCCTTTAGGAAATGGAAGTGTTTTGTGTTCCAGCTGCTTGGCATTACAGCCAGGGCCCGTGGAAGTGCCGTTGCTGCTGCTGCCCTGGTGTGCTCTTCCCATTTGCATTCACATCAGGAAGGAAACTGGATTCCAGTAATGACAGGATTAATTTGCGCTAAAAGTTTCAGCTCGTGTTTCCTCACCCAGGTGTGCAGGGAGGGAAAGGATGGGGAAGCCTTTCCATGCATTCAGTAAATCTCAAGAGTGCTGTGCCCTCCTGGAGCAGACACAGATGGGACCCTCTGGGGACCGGAGTCGCTGCCTTGGTGAAGGCACTGCTGGGGCAGCAGCAGAGGAGTAAGGAGAGGGGGGAGACCTGCCTGCAGCACCTGGGGCAGGGAGGGACCTCTGAACAACTAGTAATGAGAAAATAAGAAAAAGAAACAGGAATTGGGTGCAAAGCTCCTGCAGCAGTTAAAGCACATTGGGAAGCTGGCTCCCAGGGTGTCAGAGCCTTAGCAGGGTTCACCGCCAGCCCAAACTTTTAAACCCAGCTTGTTTTCCCCATTAGGAGGAGGAAATTGCGACTGCCTGAGAACCCTCTAATTAAACAAAGCCTCACCATAATATTTGCTGGGAGCTCGCCAGCCCTGTAATATGACATTACCGGGCATCTTTATTAGCTGAATTGGGTATTTAGCATCTCTGCCAAACCAAAAGCCAACTGAGGCGCATGGAAGCAGCGCAGTAGGATCCAGCAAAGGGTGCTATGACCTGCTTGGCCAGGCAGAGGGTGGCTGCATCACCCTGGGGGGCTTCCCCCACAGACAGACCTCCCCTTGGTTTTCTCCCTGTCACCCAAATCCAGCACAGCAGCCCCAGCATGGGAGTGGGGGAGGTTTATTCCACATTTCTCCCACTTGTCTCCCTGAAAGCACATCACCCTCTTGATAAAACCTGATTTAATGGTTACAAAACCCGGAGATAAAGCTGCTCTTAATGGATTTCTTTAAGATCAAGGCTGTCAAAGACCAGGCTCAGAATCCTTTCTGCAGCGAGAGCGACTATATTAAGTGCACTCAATCACGCCCAGGCGAAGGTTCCCTAAGCGAGACTCTGGCTGGAGGAAATGCATTTTATTAGTGTCTCTGGAGAAAGGAGCTTGGCAGGAGGGCTGAGGAGCCTCCAAGCTGTGGTGGCTGCACTCCTGTTCAGCTGCAGTGCATGGGATGTGAAGGACTTTGCAAAGCAAGTCCTCTCTCCCTGGTTGGGTCCTGCAGGAGGAGGCTGATGGGCACTGTGGTGACATCGCACAGTGGTGACATTGCAGGGCAGTGGCCCCTGCATGGGGCAGGTGGCTGGTCAGGGAGGGATGCTCACCTTGGGATGGTGCTTACAAACACACCTCAAAATCCACTCTGTGGAGCTTGGCTCCTGCTGGATCTCGGGGAGAGTGGGAGAGTCATGGTGGTGATGCTCAAAGACTTTTGGGGGTCTTGGATGGGACCCACCCCAACCATGGGGTGAAGGAGAGGGGCCTTGGCTACTCTGGGCAGACCAGAGCTTAAACAAAGATTAGTTTTTCACAATTTTCAGCTCCAGATCAGAGTTTAAACACAGATTAGTTTTTCATAACAATTTGCAGCTCCATAATGAGGAATTTGCAGCAGTTCTAAACTGCGGGTTGCTTTTAAATCATTTCCCGTCTTTCTGTCTCAGGCTTGACATTTGATGACGAATTGAGTCTGTGTATTCATTTACCCACTGATTTATTGTACGGAGGTGGGAAGCTGTGGCCACCTTAGTGAAGGTCAACACAGAGTGTTTGCTTGTAATTTTCAAAGACTATTAAGGTTTTTAAATAAACCCTGTGGTTGCTGTAGGCAATGAAGGCCCCTCTGGTGAGGCTGCTCCTGCAGCAGATCCCATCTGATGATGAGAAAGGGTTCGTGAGCAGATCACTTGACTCATTGGTGTGAAGTGCTCAAAGGGGTACATCCAAATGCACCCCAAATTCGTGCTTGGAGAGCACCTGGTTTTAGGGGCACAGTGAGCCGGTGCTGAGAGCTGCTCCCCACCTCCCAGCCCTCATCAGCACTGGGTTCTGACTCTGCTGCTCCCTTGCTCTCTGCCCCCGTGCTCATCCCTGGGAGGTTGGAGGGAGCTGCCCCTCGGCTCCCCCAGGACGTTGTGAGCAGAGCGGGCTGTGCAAATGTCACACCGATCTTATCCCGGGGGAAACATCCCTCAGTAATTACAGTCAACGAGAAGTCCTGCAATAAAAGCCTTGGAGGCTGCAGCCTCCTGTTTGTCTCTGAAGTACGTGGGGAGGGAGCTGGGAGCGGGAAGTGCCGGTGCCTGCAGTCCCCGCGGTGTGGGGACGGTGTCGGGGTTTGTCTTCCCCCCGGGGCACGGGCAGGAGGATGCTCTGAGCTCTGCCTGCACCAACCATCTGCCCCTGCGCTGCCAATTAATGAGCAAATTCGGAGAAAAAGAGAAACAAAATCTCTCCATGGATAATTGGCACACAGAAAAGGGGGCCAAATGAATTAAATAAATAAATCCTTTGCCATGACACTGGCCCCACTCAGTTCCCTGCCTCTCACAGCAGCTTTTCAAGCCTAATGGTATCAGATACTCTTTTGGCACCCATTTTCGGAGCTGCATCCCACCCCTGCTGCTCCTTAATGCAGCTCATCTCCTGCCTGTGGCTCCCAGGGCCTCCACTGGATCAGCACTTCAAATTAAAGTCTTCCCCACTGCTCCCTGGTTTCCATGGAGATCTGAGTGGATGCTCCTTCTTCCTCCTGAGTCGATGGAGAGGGCCCCTCCTGGGGATGGCCCTCAGGGGAACCTGAGGGTCCACAAGCATCCAGCAGCTCTGCAACTGCCTTTGCCATGTGCTGCTGCTGGCAGGCTTTGGTTCGGTCCTGGCATGTGGTGCCCCTGTGCTGGTACCTCCTTTCACAGCAGAGGATCCCACAGGTGCTGGGAACAGCCTCCCAGCGTAAGTTATCCTCCCCCACTGCAGCTGATCCTACTCAGCTCTTCAGGGAGCTTGGCCAGAAGAAACTCTTCTCCCTTGGGAAGAAGCCCTTTGGCTGGACTAGGACCAGGTTGGTTTGTTTGTATCTTTATGAATAGACTTTGTAGTCTGCACACAGGTTTCCAGAGCATTGCCTGGAGCTGTTTGGCCGAAGCTGCTCCACCAGTGGGAGTGGTGATGGGAATGCCCTCACACGTGTGACTGAATGGGCAAATAGCTGCGAGATCTAAGAAACAACAGTAATTAGAGAGCAAAATTGTTATTAATGTACTAATTTACATGCGAACCAGGCAGTATGTAATTACACTTTGGGATCATGATAAGGTTAATGCATTTACCTTCCTGGGTATTTATAGACACTCGGAATTGTTCTCTCCATAAGAACCACATTGTGTATTCCTGGCCTTGTGGGTCTGGAAGCTGAAGGGGGGTCAAGGGCACGAGGAGGTTTGTTGCTTTTTGCTAATATTGCTCACAGGGGAATTTGGGGCAGCAGCAACCCTGACTGCACAGCTCTGGGGCATCCCGGGGGATGCTCAGGGAGGGAGATGCATCCAGTGGCTTCCCACAGCCTCTTGGATCACGGTCAAACAAATTGTCTATGGTGTGTATACAACTGGGGGTGAGCTGCCCCAGGGGCCATCAACATTTGGCATTTGGCTGCCTGGAAATCCCCCCAGCCCCTGGGCTCAGCAGCAACCACCTGGGCTGGCAGAGGGAGCAGCAAACATGATCCGTTCACGCTTAGCAAATCAGAACTTTTCAAACACCTCGGAAACTTTCTGCTATTGGCAAAAAGCCTCTGCCTGTGAGGATGCTGTTCCCCAGGCCAGGCCCACGTGTCTCCTTCAGCAGCCACTGCTCAGGTGGCCGTGGGTGCCCCAGAAATGCCAGGCTGGAGCAGGGCTGCGTGTCCTCACAGCGCTGGGGGGAGCGCGGGCACTGCTGCCACGGAGCGACCGCTCCGGCACGGGTGGGACAGGCAACAGGGCAGGACGGGACAGACCTCGGAGTCCCCCTCCTCAGGGACATTCTGGCTTCTCCCCGGTGCCTCAGGAGCTCTGCCCTGCTCCAGCCCACCTTTGTTAATGTCACACTGGGAAATGTCAGCTGGGTTCGCTGCGCGTCCCTCGGTGCCGAGCCCACGCGCGCGGAGCCGCTCGCTCGCGGGCCACTCGCGCGGCCACCGAGTGTCACCGGGGATATTTCTCCTGGTGTCACGTGGGGAGGACAGCAGCAAACTGCAGAAGGTCAGCACAGCCCTAAAAATACGTCTCTGTGTGCGCACGGCTGTATTTTTGGCTTCTTCATAATCCAAACCCACCCGCTGCTGGTGCAAGGCTGGAGAGGCCTGGGCACCTTTAGGAATGAGGGAAAGGTTTAATAAGGTTGTGGGAGGCCTTGAGGACCCCTTGGCTTGGCCTTTCACTTATTCACAGGGAAATAATATGTGAGTGGCTCCAGTGAGCCCGAGGCTCTCCCTCCACTGCAGAACTCCACAGCAGGGAGGTCAGAAAGGGAATTGCCAGAGAGGAGCTGCTGAAGCCCAGCAACATCCCAAATATTTCTCCAGAAATATTTGCACAAGTTTATTCCTCTCTTTAGAGAAGAAGGAGAAAAGGAAGGGGAAGGGGGTTCTAGGCTGCCTGTCAGGCCTGTTTAACCACATCGTGTAAACCCATTCTTACAACAAATGGAAGTTTGAGTTATGTGTGTTGTTTTTGCAAACTGTTTACACATGGCTGAATTTCTTGATGACAGAAGTGAGTAGCTGCACAGGGTTATGCAAATGAAGTACTTAATTAAGTGGGAGTCATTCAAAATGAGTTCTAGGTCCACCCAATGCCCCCTCTTCTTCCTTCAAATCCAGGTCTTTTCCTAGTGATCGGCTCCCCACTGAGAAACTCTTCCTGCAGGAGATGGTGCTGCTTTCCCACCTTTGCCTGGGAGGAGGGTGGGAAGAGGCATCCCCATCCCTGGATCATCTGCTAGAGACATTCCCATCCCATCCCATTCCCTCCAGTCCCCAGCCTGTCCCCACCAGCACAATGTTCTGCCACACCACCCGCTGCTCTCCTTCCTCCAGCCCCATTAATCACCCCTGAGGGCTCCTCATACCTTATCAGGCCCAGATGTTTCCCGCTGTTCGCTACAAATGTTAATTATCTCCTAATTACTTCTTAGCAGAGGCTGGGCTGGCAGAGAGTGGGGTGAGAGCCAGCCAAGGGCATTTACAGCCCTGGGTGGTGAGACATGAACCAACAGCTGCTTCTGGCAGGGAGTTTGTTGTAGTTCCATATTATCCGCTCCCGATTCCCGGTATTTACCAAGGAGTCACCTGGGCAGTGCCCCAGGATGGAGATGGCCCATGGGGATGGAGGATGTGATAGTGCAGAGACCTCTCAGCCTGCCAAACCCCCTCCACTGGCCCTTTTGTCAGCCTGGGACATTTGGGTGCTGGACACGGTGGGTGTGGTGGCTGCGGGACACATTCCAGGGGTTTTGTGGTTGGCTGCAGGGATGGAAAACCACTGGGCTTGGGCATTACTGGAAAACCCCTTTGAAGCAGAGGAAAGGCTTCTTGGGGGATTTGTAGCCTGAATTGAAGCCACCTGTGACACCCTGTAGGTTCTCCTATCCAGCACATCCCCAGGCTGTCCCTTGTGCGAAACCATCTCGCCACGGCCACCGTGCTCGTGCCACCGCTGCAGCCCCACTCAGGGACCAGTCAGGGATGGCCTCTGCATGGCTGGGAAAGCCTCAGCCCCTCCAGTGGAATGCTGCTGGCTTGGGCAACACAGGGCAAAAACAGTTTCAAAAACCCCAACCCAAACCCAATGGAGCGAGCAGGAGAACAACTTCGCAGGAGGTTTATTTTTAGTTCTCTCCAGTGCAAAAAAACAATTAAAGGAAGTGCCAAACCCCACCCCCAAGTGCAAAGAGTTGGAAACCAAATGTCACCCCAGCTTTGATCCCCTCAGAGGCAGCACTGCTGCTATCAGTTTAGAAGCGTTCATTTGCATATTCATGTCCCCTAATTTGCTCCTCGGGAGCTGGAGTCTAACAGCTAATGAAGAAAGTCTTCCTGTGCACAAAGAGCAGACCTGGAGTCTGTCACGGATGCAGCGAGAAAAATAATCAGGCACAAGTAAGTGTCCATCCCAAGGGAAAGGCTGTGCAGACCAAAAAGCTTGGCAAAGACCCAACTCCCTTCTCCACATGTCCAGGGGATGGGGTGAAGGGGCTGTGGCCGCTGGAGGGGACGCAGCATTGGGGCCCCAGTGCCAGGACGTGCCCTAATGCAGGACATGCTGGCTGGGGGGATGCTGGGGAGGGGATGATGAGCTGGGGGGATGCTGAGGGAGATGCTAAGGGGGATACTGAAGGGGCTGCAGACTTGCTTTCCTGTAGAGCCAAAAGAGGCACTGAAGCATGGAATGGGGACGGGCTGGTTTTAGGGAGCCCTGAGCACCCAGAGAGCTGCCCAGGAGGAACCAAAAGGCTGTGGTGGTGTCTGGCTGAGCGGGCACCGTTATCAGCCACACTGCCAAGTGATGTGTCCCTTCTGTTCACCCTTAATTTAATTTCTTTCAGCAACACAATAGCTCAGTTTTATGTCTGCCATTTATCAAGAATTAAACTTACTGCCGTGGCTGTTGGCGGGGTATCGATTCCGAGGCGGCACCGACTGCTCTGCATCCACCACACTCCTGCTCCTCATCCCACAAATGGGAACAGGGGAAAATCCCAGGGCCTGTATCCTGTATCTATGGAACTAAGGGATGTGCAGGGATCCAGTGAGACCAGGGGATGTCCTGTGAGTTTTCCATGGCTGTGGAAGTTCAGCACTGAGGAGCGGGCTGGGTTCAGGGGCTGAGTGGCCAGGAGCATCACTCTCTCACTGCCATGGTTGGAGCAGAGTCACAGCTATCTCAGGACAAGGCTCAGAATAAAGGCAATGCCCTTTATTCCTGCCTGGAGAGTTCCTTCTATCTGCTCTGCTAAGGGCTGCAATTACAGCTATGTTGTCAATAGCAAGTAAAGATGAGCTTGTCAAAAGGCTTGAGAGGCTGGGTTAAGGCTGCTGCCTGCAGCAGGAGCCATGTGGAGAGGGGGAGCTCCTTCAGGCAAGATGTGCCCCTGCTTTGGCCAGAGTTTGACTGGCCCTGCCAGCTCAGCACTGTGTGCCAGCAATGGGGCTGGAAAAAAGCAAATCTGAGCACTGACTCCTTCCTGGAGAGGCATGGAGTCATGGAATCCCAGAATGGTTTTTGTTGGGAGGGACATTAAAGCTCGTCCCGTTCCATGGGCAGGGACACCTTCCACTAGACCAGGTTTCTCCAAGCCCCATCCAACCTGGCATTGACCACTTCCAAGGGTGGGTATCCCAGATGAATATTGTGTGGTTCTTAGCTGGAAAAATGCTTCCTTGCATTTCAGTGTGTTGTTTGGCTCGTTAGCCTCTGTGCATTACCTCTTGATGGCTTAGCATTGCTAATTCCTTTGGTAATTATGGCAATAACAATAATCCTGGGCAGCTTGTTGGGCTGCAGTGTGGGTATGTGCTCTGCTGTTCCATGCAAATTCCCCTTGGGAAGTGTGGAAGTTAATGGGACCTGTCAGCATGGCTGGGAAGCTCCTGTGGGATAGTGAGTGCCGGGCTGGCAGGTTGGCAGGGCACAGGCAGAGTGGCAGTGCCAGGAGCAGAGCTGGGTGGAGGGTAGCTCTGGTCCTTCTGCTCACTCCAAAAGGGGTTATGCTGCTTGACTCTGCCAGGGCAACTCCTGCCCCAGCTGAATCCCAATTTCACTGACAGCTGGGGATTTCAGCCCGAGCTGCAGGCCTTGGTTGGAGCAGCAGCATCAGAGGCAAGCTCGCTGTGCTGCATTATCTGTCTCCAACATCAGCTCCCCTTAAGAAAATCACAAAGGAAAAATATCTTCCACTTTCTTTTCTTTCGGCAAATGCATTTTAAATAAATTATAGGATTAAAAAAGTTAAAAGTTTAATCGGCTCCCCCATTGTGTGCAGGTTCAAAAGGAACATTTATCAGGCGCGAGGTGGGGCCGCAGTTTGTGCGCGCCGCTGGGAGGTTTTAATTCGCTCAATGGGAAACGATGAGCAGGGTTGATTAGATGGGAGCTGTAATTTGTTCCCAGCTGTCAGCAGTCCCAGCACCCTCAGGGAGTTTGGAGCCTTGGGGCAGCCGCCATCCCCTCCCCTGCCACTGGTCTGGGGTGCCCTTCACCGGACCTGGATATCTTTGTGTTCATGGTTTGGCTCCTTGTGCTCCCTGAATCCCTCCCTGTCCGAGAAGTTGGGTGAGGAAGCCTGTCACATCAGGCAGTGGCATCCAGGGTGAAGCTGTGGTCCAAACTGTGCCAGGGCAGGGATCAGGCTCCACCCTGGGCTGCTCAGCTGCCTCCCAACAGATGTGGATTCTGCCACTGCTCCCTGGGTGCCCCTGGTGTCTCCAGCCCCTCAGATGAAGGATGCAGCACACACAGCCAAATCCACTTTATTATCGTTATCAAGTGAAATCCTTTTCCATAAGTGGTTCTGTACCATTAACAGCAAAACAAGCAATTGCTGACAGCCAGGCTGTTCTGGAGAGAAAGTCCACATCCATCCTAAAAACTGGGACATGCCAGCACTGTGATGTCCTTTCATCTGTCTCCTGTGCTCCTTGTCTCCCTCCTGCCTGTCTGTCAGGGACACTGGGAGCACTGGCAGCAGCGGCAGGTGGCTGTGGAAGAGTTAAGGGGCTGTGTTGCTCACTCTTCCTTCTCAGGGAAGACAAATGATTCATTATATTCCCCGTCATTTCGCTGCCTCCCATCGCGATGTTGGGTCTGCACCACGCGAGTCATTAGTGAGATCCCCAAGAAGAGCCGTGGAGAGCTGTGTTTCCTATTTGTCTGTGGTGGCTCCTGCCAGGGGCAAACCAGCGTGATCAGTTCTAGTTTTCTTTCAGAAACCCATGGTCTGAGAGCTGGCAGTGGAGCTTTTCCCTAAAATCACTCCATTTTCAAGCCCTGCTGAACTGCAAGTAGGACTGTGAACAGGACTGTTAGTAGGACTGCATGTGGGTTAGAGGATGCAGGTGGTATTTGTAATGAAGCTTGTATACGAATCCAGAGGTTTTTCAGATGACCGAGCAAGCTGGATCTTGGACCGAAGTCAGAGAAGATTACTCAGATCCAGGGAAGCTGGGGGGTCTCCAGCAAGGGCAGGATGTGCTAAGTGTGGTCTGGGTGTGAACCAGGGGCTGATGATGGTCTCAATCAGCAGAGGGCTGATGTCCACAAAGATCCAAGACCCCAGTGCAAACTCTGCAAGCGTGTGTGCTCCCCAGCATATTCCAGAGTCCAGCCCTGCCTGGATGGAACAGTCTCCAGCTGGGAGGGGGATGGCATTAACAGAGAGAATCAACAGGACCTGGGAATGCATAAAGAGCAATGTGTGTTTTAGCTTCTATCTGGAGGGTTGTGTTATTCCTGTTATTGTGTTATTCCTGTTAATATTTTAATGATCCTCTCTGGGGCTGCTCAGGGGCACTCGGGCTTGAAGTGAAAAGGAAATGGCTCAGTTTAAGGCACTGGGCAGAGAAATGAAGGTATTTATGGCTGTTGATGTTGGAAATCAGGGATACTCTGCCTTGGGCACTGGCATCAGCCTGGCAGACCCTGGAGCACTGTCCCTCCAGCCATGCTGGCAAGCACCAGGGAGGAGCTGGGTCCCTGCACGGCACTCACTGGTTTGTTTTGATAGACAGGAGGCATTCCTGTTCACAGCCGTTTAATGTAATGTGGGAATTGGTAATTTGGGATCGTGGCTGAAATCACTTTTGAATACATAAAACATAAATACAGCAGAAGCAGAGAAATGAGCCATAACTCTCCCTAATGGAGCCCCGGCCTCCCCGCTTTTCACAGCACAGGGAAAAATGGCCCCGCTATTTTCGACCATTAATTCTGCCTCGGCCCGAGTCGTGCTGCTCCCTGTTTCCCCAGCACTTTTGGCAAAATAATGAGGCTATTTATTAGCGGCAACGAGGCTGCACAAAAAGAGGCGTCGAGATAGTTTCTATAGTAACTCCCCGCACAAACATTTGGTGCTCGTCCGGCCGAAGCTGTTCCGCTGCGCTGAGCGCGGGGCAGGCGGAGCTCCGACTGCGGGGCAGGTGGGACAGGAGGGACAGCTCGGCAAGGGGACATATGGCAGCTGTCACAGCTCCTGGGGTGAGACCCAACAGCCCTGCTCTCCCTGTGCAGCGTCTTCTCATCTTCCTCAGCCGTAAGTCACATTTTCCTTGGGCATTTAATGTCTATTCTCAAATCCCTCCTCCTCGGAGTGGGTGAGAGAAGGAGGGGTGGAGTGACCTGGTGCAGGATTGTGAGCATCCTGCAGCTCCCCGGGACCACCAGTCACTCTGCCTTGGAGAGAAGCTCGGGCTGCTCTCTACATAGAGGCAGAATTTCCAGGAGTAATTGGATTTGGCCATTCAGTTACTTCCACAAATGAGGGAAAACTCAATTTTTCACATTTGCCAGTCGCATACTGCAGGAACTAAGCACAAATTCCATCGTTCATAAGCACAGTTCTACAAATGGCTCCTATTGAGTTAGAAAACAATAGAACTCCCTGGCACTGCTCAATTCCTACATTCCCACGCAGGGAGTGACTGTGCAGCCCTTCCGAGGGGAGGGTCTGAAGACCCACATTTCACACCGTTCAGTTCCACGTGGGTACTGAATAAATTCCAGGAAAGCAGGAGCGCCTGAGGATTAAGAAGAGACTAAATTCACTGAGGAAATAGTTACTCATGGTCCTACCTGGCAGCTGGACAAACAGGGCTCAGGGAAGGAGGATAAATCAGTGCCGACCTGTCGGTGTGTGCCGGAGGAGCGGAGCATCCTCCAGCCCCTGCTCGCCGGCATCTCCCATCCCCCGCGAGATCGTTATTAAAGCTGGCAAGCCATCACGAGAAATAAAGATTTATCGCGGCGTAATTTCCCAGGAGGGACAGAGATTAATGCCAAGGAGAGGGGAACCAGCAGCCGCTTTCCGTTTGGGGAGCGGAGGAGCTTTTCGCTCCCCGGGGCTCTGTTGCTCCCGCCAGCAGCGCTCCAGCCGCGGGCACGGCCCTGGGGCTCCATCCCGGCCCTGGGGCTCCATCCCGGCCCTGCTGGCATCCAGCCTCCCCTGGGGGCCATCCCGGAACCTCTGCCTCTTCCTTTCAAAAAACCTCTTAAATTTCACTCTTTCAAGGACACTTCTGGATGTGCAGCCTCTGGTGAGGCAACTGGTACCACTCATAGAGAGGCTCTCACAAAAGGCCCCTGTTTTTGTTGCTGCTCTGCATGGACGAGTCACAGGAGGAGGGAGGGGATGCAGTAATGCACTTTTCAATTTTGGCTGCAAAACTTTCATCATTATCATTTCAATTAAAATTGCTCTTTGAAGCAGTTTGTCTTCAGGCTCAGCCACACGAATCTTTGCTTTCATGGACATGGAAAGCTTGAAAAATAAAAATGACCCTATTTTATCCAGCTCTGGTTTCAAGGACAAGGCTTGTGCTGGAGTGTGGTGACGGGATGGGATGGGATGTGGAGCATGTTGTCCAGAGTCTGGGGGCATCCCTGGATTGCTCCAATGCAGGGAATTCCTCCTGAAGCAATGGCATCTGTCACACCAGTGTGATGCTGAGCAAGGTGGATGCAGCCCATCACTTCCCACCTTATGGAGTTAAATCAAGCGGAGTTGCCAATGCCCCTCCAGATTTGGGCAGTGTCCAGGATGTGGTGGGTCAGCCATAAATTGATGGGAGCCTCTGGGGGATGGCAGGAGAATGGGTCCTCGCTGCCAACACTCACTGGCCTCCTCTGCCTCTGCTGGGATCCTGGGATGGGCCGAGAACACCCATGAGGCGGAGATTATGCAACGCTTCCGTAAAACCAACTGATGTTCAACACTAATTTATGGATATACTGAATTATCTAACACAAATGTAAATAGGGTTTACAAAGAGATAGCAGAGAGGCACCTACAATCGAGTTAATCTTCTTTGCAGAGAAGCAGAGGAAGGAGCGTGGAAAAGGAGCCCAGTAATTTATGCATCTGTGTGTCCCATTCCATCCTCAGGAACAGTTACCAGTGCCCGTGCCTGCCCTTCAAAACTGCTCCCAATGTCGTCTTTTTAATGAAAATTAAGTGCTTTGGTTGTACTCAACAGACGCTGCGCGGACACGACTAATTGCAGCACTGGGAGATGGCAACCTCATTTGAAAGGAAGCAAGTCCTGGGAGGATTCAGCGTGGACTCTTCCGAACAACAGACGCCGTGGACTTGGAAGGACTAAAAATATTTCCCCCGCATCTGCGCGAGCCGTTTCATTTCCTCTTCATTTTCTCTAATTTTCTTTGTTTTCAGCGTTAACTGATTTGATGCATCCTAATTACGAGCACATCTGCCTGCTCCCGCGGCGTCCTGGCTGACCCGTGCCGGCATCCGGGCTGGAGGAGGGATGGAGGAAGGATGGGCAGCAGGGCTTGCTCTCCAGGGACCCGTGGACATCTCTCCAGCCTCGGATGCTGCCCAGACATCCTTGAGGAGGGCTTTTCCTGTACTCCTGGGCTGAGCTGCCCAGCTGTTCTCCCAGACGGGCAGTTGATTTCCCAGGAGCTGACGGTGTGGTCAGGATTGCACCATCCCAACTTGTCCTTGGGTCCTGCAGGTAGGACTGGGGCTGGCTTTTTCGGGTTAAGAGCCCATGTAAATCCAGCACGCAGAAGTCATTTATTCTTCTGCTAATTTATGACAGTGTTTTCATCCTGATCTTAAAAAAAAAAAAACCCAGTGCTTTTGAGGTGTTTTGTCTCCTGCATAAGGAAATCAAAATCCCCAACCAACGATTTGTGGGAAGAAGCAGCTCCAATACAAGAACAAGATGCTTGTTGTGTCCTTTCTTTAATTAAGTTAATGGTCATCATTTTACATGCTAATGTCTCCTCTGTGGTCCATCAGCCGTGCAGCTGCAGCCGCCTGCAATCGCTGAGTTTTACCTGAGAGACCCAATTACCGCTCGGCTCGGGTGGATGTGGAGCATCCCCCGCTGGCACCGTGGCCAGGACAACGTTTCCTCTGGTATTGTCTGGGCAGGGGAACCATCCTGATGTTTTGGATGGAAAAACGAGGAGCAGAATGGCTCCTATTCTTCTTCACTGGGTTCCCCAGGTGGGCTTGGGTATGGCAGGAGGCTGTGGGGCAGCCCAGCCCAGGGGCTGAGCTCCCTCTTGGTGGGTTCTCCAGAGAGCCAGAGGCTGTGCCACCGGCAGCCTGGCCATGAGCCCCCTGGACCACTGCTATTCTCTTTGCCATCTGGTGGCACTCACAGCTGCTTTTATACTTATTTTCTCACACAATCCACAATAATTGATAACAAAATAAAGAACCCCAAATATTCAGCGTTTCTCCCTGTAATCTTTGTGTGAAGCTGCTTGATGGGGGGGCCTAGGGGGCCTGTGCTGAAACGTGCCAACCGAAAGCAAAGCAGAGATGGGCAGTAACAGTTCCCTGGATTTTTTCTCAAGGGGTCATTTTCACCCTCAATGAAGGGAGAGGCATCCACCTTCCCATGGGGCCTCAGAGTCACAGCCATAACCTGCATCAGACTGGGCTGGAGCATCCTCCCAGACACCCCTCTGGCAGGACCTGCTTGTCTGGGGCAGGATGGGGGCAGAGGAGGGGCTGTGTCCTGGTATTGTGCTGGGAAACCCAATCCTGTCAAGAGTGGATGGATGCAGTGCCCTCGCAGAGGCTCCACGGCTGCTCACAATCTCCAAGGGCTGCGAGATAAGGGGGCTGTCACGGAAAAGCCAGGCCAGAGAGATAAGAGAGCTTATTCCGTTCAATTACTGGGCAGATAAGGCAGCACAGGCAAGCCCAGCTCTCCTAATCCGTTGCAACCAGCCGCAGAGTGCCGGTCCCTTCCCCGCCAGCCGTCCCCACGTGGCTGCTGCGGCACTGGCCCAGGGCTGGGGATGCCCACTGCAGGCAGAGCCAGCTCAGCCCCGAGCCTGGGACCGCCAGGACTCATATTTGCTGTGAAATATGGCCCTGGCATTTCTCACAACCTTTGCACAAAGGTTAGGAGGGAACGTGATGAGATTTGCTTGATGACAGGGAATTGGGATGCACAGTCAGCAGGGATGATGGAGCACTCTCCTGGGAAACAGTAGCTCATCCATGGCTTGCAGGGCTGGAGAAGAGAGGGAGTGGAGGAGTGTGGAACCCCCAGCATGAGAGATGACTGACCCCGTTCCAGGAGGCTGTGGGCAGCGATAGGTGTGCTGCTCACAGGGCACTTGGAGAGCCATGCATCCAAACAATGATCAGACCCCTGGAATGGGGGAGCAGGGTGTGGGGACCAGGCCAGAAGTGTCCAGAAATGTGGGGGTCAAGAGGGAAATGGCTCTGGGACAGTCAACCCACATAGGGGAGCAGCATCAACCTTCAGAGACTGGGTCCCCCAACACCTTCTTCATGGGGGGACTGAGCTCTGCTCACCCTCCCAAGGTGGGCAGGGATGGGCCAGTGCCAAGGAAGGAGCAGGACACAGAAAATGGCCTCTTGTCTGTGGTTTCACCCGAGTACCTCTAATTTACTCACACAATTAATTGGAGCTGTAAATCTGCAGCCGCAGTTCCTGCGTGCACAGCACTGCAGAAGGGTATCCAAGTCCTCCCTGTGCCATCTCCCTGGCTGGTGGCTGTCACCAGTCCTGGTGCACGCAGGCAAGGATGGAGTTGGCCCCTGGCCCTACCTGGGCTCTCCCTCCCCAGTCAGTGGCTCGTCAAGCTCAGTCCTGACGGCGCCCACGCTGCAGCACGTGGAGCAACCACACATAGATCCCAAAACGGCCCCTGTGCTCCCCAGCACTGCCCTCCCTGCACGGCATGAGTGACGGGATGGCGATACAGCTGGCAGAAGTTGTCTGTACAGTATCCCTAGTCCATGGCTTGGATCAAATCCCTGCCTGGGAGAAGGGTTCAGGCAGTGCTGCCTCAGTGTCAGTCCCAGGAGTGGGAACAAAGGCACCCCGAGGCCCCAGGCGTGGCTGGGCCCGTGGGAAGGCAGAGCTGTGGTGTCTGGCCACCACCCTGCACGGTGCACGCCTTGCTGGGCTGGGACAGCTCTGTGCTTTGGGAAACTTCCTCAGATTTTTAATTATCTAGGCAATTAAGACTTTAAATCTGCCAGGCTCCAGCTGCCACAGCTGGCGCAGCTCCAGCGGCACCGCCGTCCTCTCTGAAGGCAGCGTGGGGATGGTGGGCTGGGGCAAGGAGCCCTGGGAGAGGGGCTGGTCACCAAGGCCACCACTGGTGACAGGACCAAGGTCAGGCTGACTGCAGGGGCACATTGGCAGCACCCAGAGCAAGGGGAGTAGCTGGGGAGGCAGGTAGGGGACTGCTGGGATGCTCTCAAGAGCTGCTGGGACACCTGCAAGAGGAGTACCTAGAAAATGCCAATGATGCAGTTAAAAGTCAAGTATTTTCTGGAAGGTAAAAGGAGGAGAAGGAAAAACCCAGAGCTGCATTAAAAATATCTCAATGTAGAGAGGAGAGAGAGGCAGCTGGGAAATGAGAGCCTGGGCAAGGAGAGGTGGGTCCGATGGAGAGGAAGCGTCCAGACAGGTGAGGATGGAGAAACAAACCACCACAGCCACCAGGGAATACACCGGGAACTGTGAGGCTCTGTCTGCCCCACAAAGTCATCTGGAGAGCCCCAGAGAGGAGGCAGTGGAGACCAAAACTCCTAATAGACAGAAACACCACCAAGTGCTCTGGGTCCCACTGCAGCAGCTTTTCCCTTTCCGTGTTGGAAACCTCTTCCACAGCCGATGCAGGGGAAGCTGATACGGCCACAACAGGGGGATGCGTCTCCCCACGACTGCCTTCTGCCTCATCACAAATAAATACCGTTGCAGAACACAGAGGAAGTGCAAGCTCGGCCTCATCTGGCATCCCACGATGTAATTAGCAGGTGCTCATCAAGCGGAGCCTGAAAGATGGGACACAGAAATGAGAGGATCTCACCCAACGAAACGGAAAACGAGGAGCCTCACCCAATGAACGAGCTCTCTAAATATAACCGGGGCCGTAAAACTGTGTCAGGGAATAATTCATGCGCAGAAATAGCTCTAAAACTGAGTGGAAGCGTGAGAGCTGAATAGACAAACCCCAAGGAGCTGTAAGGAAACGGCACAAACACAGCAGAAGTGAGGGAGCAATCCAGGAGCAACGATCCGAAGTATCCCGTTCCTGCTCGTCCAGGCTCCCTTTCTCCCCTGCCAAGCACCGGGCTCCTCGTGCTGGCAGCACGGAGGTGATTAATTCCCACAGCTCCCCACTCCAGCTTGAGCCAGCACCGGCACCCTCAGCACTCTGGGGTTGTTTTGGACACTTAATTTAATACAGTGTGATTGCATTTGATTAAGAGGTATTGATTGGGCGGGGGAAGGGTAAAATTGCGGCCATTTGTCAGTGGCCAGGCAGCGAAATCTCTGCGTTAATAAATCAGGGCTGGAGCTATTGGAGCGCAGCTACTGAGGTGCAGGGACATGGTCAGGCTCCTCCCCTGGCACTAGGGATGGATTAATCCCATTAAAAGTTGTGAATGTTTCCAACATGGACCTGCCTCTGGGAAAAAGCCCTGGAGCTGGAGGGTGAGTGCTGGGGTACCTGAGGCCAGGAGTGATGCACCCTGTGCTTCCCTGCTCCTGGATGCAGACGGGATGCCCGGTGCAGGGCAGAGATTTTGGAGGCCACCACAGCTCATCTTCAGGAAAGCTCCTTGACCAAGGTGCCTTCTCCTCCCCTCCCCTCGGGCAAGAGGGGCTGCTTGAATGTGCTCCCTCTGGAAACAGATGCAGGGAGCTGCTGCACCTCCCATGGGGTGCTGCTGCCACCTCCACAAGCTGCTTGTGGCACATGGGGCTGGAGCACCCACCAGATGTGGCTGTGGCTGCCACTTTGATTTAGGGGGACTGTCCAGGGGCAGCTCCTCCAGCAGCTGAGACACGCAGGGAACTGACGGAACAACCCTCGCCAGCTCTTCAGCAGCGCGTTGACACAACGGGGACCGGAACGACGAGACGTGAGGCTTCTGGTGCATTTGTATTATTCCCAGCACGCTATCACAGCTCCCGGAATGGGGATGTCAAATGGCTTCCTCCGAGCATTTTGTATGTCTTTAAAAATGAAATGGGCTGTGCTGATGCCTTCAGATGTCTAATGGGTGATGCGAGTGTAAAAGTGCCACTTCATGCTTTGAGATGTCGCTACAGTAAATCAATCCCATTTTCGCTGCTTTTATAAGCTGCAAATATTTTCTCAGGGCTGCTGTGGAGGGAGGGGGGCAGGAGCCAGGGGCTGTCGGCAAAGCTGAGCGCGGCCGGATCGGCCTCGCAGTCCAGCTCGGCTGCTCCCTCATTCCACGGAGGATGTGTGAGGGCAGCAGCTGCGAGGCCCTGGCTCCTGCCTGGGCTGCTCGGCGTGCCAGGGGCTCAGGAGACATCCCAGCACCGTTATCTCCTGCCTCACCTGGGCTTCTGCACCACCCAGCAAGACCTCCCTCTGTGTATCTGTTCTAAGCCCTCCGTAATAGCTCTCACGGAGCCAGGGGAAGCTTGACAGGTCGGCACAGCATTAAAAATGATCTACGATAGTAAAAGGGGAGGAGAAGAGGCCTCTGCCTTACCAGGAGTCATCTCTGAAGGCGTGGAAGGGAATGTGATCAGCAGAGCTGCTGTATCACACACACTGTTGGGTTTGGGGAGAAAAACCCCGCGCTTGGGGTTCCTCTGTACGGGCGGGTGGTGCCGTCAGTAATCGCCAAGACCTGACACCTGGTGAGCTGAGCAGAGGAAGGTGATGCACGTGGGCTCCTTGGGGGTCGCTGCAAGAGCAGGAGCTGTGGATCTCCGAGGTCCAAGGAGGCGAGTCCAGGGGATGAGGGAACGGGGAACCTGCTCCTGGAAGGGCTCGAGGAGGAAAGCACCGGCTGTCTCCTGCCCTTCACCGAGGAGTTGGATGAGGCCAACAGCTTGGTCTAGAGCTGAGGGGTGCAGGAGGATCCTCCTTAACTCCTCAACACCCGCACCCACTGCTGCTCTGAGGTGATTTAGGCATCTCGGTGACTAATGCAGCCATAATCAAAATGGACCATAACCATTATGGCAGCAAAGTGATCCTCATGTTTTCCTATTTACTAATCTTCAGCTTCTCCTTGTGACCTTTACTTCAGAATGTTTCAATATAAATAATGCACTTCTGTGAATATATGCTTCTGATTATTTCCCAAAGCCCTGATTCTCCATGTGCGACGGTCCCTGAAGTGGTAATTTGTTCTCCTTCCTGGTAATTGCAATTTTAGAAATAGCTTTTCCAAATGCTCCCAGCTTGAGATCTTTCCTGATATCTTCCCTTCATTTTCCCTGCTGTAATAAAGTTGCTCCCTAGGCTGGGGAGTGGGTCCAGGCCAGTGGGTGCCCCCGGGAGTGGGAGGGCTCTGTGGGTGCCCCCACTACTGAGAGGTTTGTACCACCCCAGCAGACTCTTTTTCCATTAGGCCCCTCCTAATCTATTAGGGAATTAGTTAGGAGTAATAATCTCAGATTAACTGTCATTAATTTCAGATGAAACTGAGATTTGGTTACTGGGAGATGAGGCTGTATGGAGGGAAAAGAGCCTGGCAGGAGAGACAGCAGTGGGAGAGCTGGGCAGAGACCTGCCCTTCCAGCAGCTCATCCCTGAGGCACCTGTTCCAAATACACATTGGCCTGGGAGTTAATCAAAAGCTTATTCCCACACAGCAAATGGATTTGCCTCTGGATCCAGGCAGAGTGGGGCATGAGGGGAGTGGGACCCCCCCAGGAGGCCTCAGGTCCAGGGGCCACCCCCCACCAAAAGGCAGCCCCAAACTTGGGCACATCACCTGCAAAGGCAGCACTTGGGGTCTTTGCTTTTGGAAGGAGAGGGGTCCCCAGCGTGGGCACCTTTTCCCAAGGGAAATGCCATGGCACAGCCAGATCCCTGGTGGTGATGCTGCAGCCTCTGGCTCTAACCTTGCGTAGCCAGCTCAGAGAAATTGCCAGTGATGAATTTAAGCTGAAGGTTAAGAGCCAACATAAGCTAGAAAGTCAATGACTAATCTATTAAGCTCCCCAGTAACTTAATTTACATGTTTTTAATGATTACTTCCTACCTGGGCACTCTGAAAACTAATTGGACTTGAATCGTTAAGTGCATTCAGAGGTGGACTCAAATTAATAACTGGCACTCGCCTCTGCTTTTAGATGCAAGAGAGCCTCGGGGCTGGCTCTGGGGCTGCAGAAGCCTCGTGGCCACGGGGCCCAGGGATCTGCTCTCTAATAACCAGGATGCATCAGCCTGGGGAGCCAGTTCTGCTGCACCCACTGCCATTTAGGAATTAAAATCCCAATTAAGGGCTTGATGCCCTTCTTGAAAATTGAGTGGTTTTCGTCTGTTGTGAAAGAAAAATCTGCTTGAGATTTCAAATGGGGCCCGGGCCAAGCATTGCTCCCAAACAGTGGTGCTCTCAGCATCAAGGGGCCAGTGAGGCTGGCTCTGTGCTTTCTCCACTGCCAGGTCATGAGCTAAATTGCCTCCTCCTCCCCAGGTGAATTGCAGATTCCATCAGCCTCAGCTCTCCTCAGCACACAGAAAATTGGATCTCAGCCTCAGCAGGTGAGGGACACAGTCATGCCTCTGTCCAAATTCCCAGGGGACAGAGGGGTGGCCAGGAAGCCCGGGGGACCCTGGACTGGGTGCCCACAGGGACAGGGTTGTCACTCAGATTGCAACACCCCATCACACAGAAGGTGCCTGCAATCTGCACAAGAGACACAGCTGAGGTGTTTCTGCACGGGAAAGGGAAGCTCCTGCTCTGGGGAGAGCAACCCAGCTGGAAGGAATATGGCTGGAATGAAAAGCATCTGCTTAAGGGATAACCTGAAAGCCCTTTTAATATAATTTAATGGTAAAAGGCAAAATGAGGCTTTGAAATGCGGTGCCAGTTCCCTACTTGAGGCGAGGATGAACACTTGTCTGGGATCAGTCCACAGAAGGCAAAAAGATACCAGTGTGGTGTTTATTTCCTCGAAAAGCCTGGAATCTTTGCTGGCCCTGTGGGAGCTGAAAGGAATTCACCCAGTATGGGATGCACAGGGCTGTTCTCAGGCAAGGAGGAGCAGCAGCCACAGGGAACTCCATCCCCGTGGGCCCTGTGGAGCTCCCTGTGGAGCAGCCGGGAGCCAGAGCCAGCTCTGCCACCACCACCAGCACCTCCAGCCCCCGGGGAGGAAAGGGCTGCACCAGTGCCTCAGAACACAGCCCGGGATTTCAGTCTGCCATCAGGTAACCGCTGAGCAAAGGGAACACAGCACTGGTGTGGGGGAGATGCTCACCCCTGAAAAACAGTTCTTTTAATGAGGCTCATCATAAAGCTCATTAATTCGTGTACATCTGGATGTTCAGGTAGGGAGGGAAACAGCTTTGCACGGCGTCGAGTCACACACACGCCAACCACGCCGAGCCTCCCAGACCTGGGGTGCTCAGAGGGAACTCCAGGGGGGTTTTTGGCTGGATCATCTCTTCCCGCACAGGGAACAGGGAGAAGCCTCGCTGCAGCCTGCCAGGCTGTGCTCCAACACAAACACCAGCTCTGCTGGAGAGGGCTGGGTTCCCCCGCCGTCCCCGGGGACCGAGCCTTTCATCCCGGGCTTTTTCATTAGTGCTCAGATTTGCACAGATGCTGCCTGCTCCCCCCCAATGGCAGGGAAATTATGCACCTGGGCCAGCAGCCAGCAGGACGAGGATTTATGCTTTTCAAGGTCTTTTATTAACTTGGCAACATATGGCTTTATCCTCAGAGCATCTCCTCCTCCTCCTCCTCTTCAGGATGGTGGGGCTGGACCAGAGCTCTCCCTGGTTCCCTGTGTCCTTCACCCTGGATGAGGGCACTCTGCTCAGGGAAACAACCCTTTGGGGCTGGCTGGGATGGTAATTAAAGTACATGAAGCAATGTTCTTTTTTAAAGCATATTTCAATTCCTCTGTCTTGCACAAACGCAAAATCAGACTTCAAAAGTACCAGTAGCGAATATTTAAGATACAGAAAGCTGTTTTCCTTTTGAGCTGTACCTGGATTTGGTACCCCATTGAGTTGTACCCCTGAATAGGGGCCCTCTGGAGCCAGGATTGCTGGATGTATGCTACAGTCACGGGCCTGTGCTTGGGAAGGGGAGCTGCAATTGATTTTTGACTTTAAGATTCAGGCTGCAGCTGCTTTCTCCCTGACAGCAGCTTTGCATTTAGTGAAACGCAGGGATGCTTTTGGAAATGCACCATGGAGACAGCAGGGCCACAGGCAAGGAAAACAGCCCTTGTCTCTAAAGCTTTGGGTAACTCCAGGAGCAAGCTCCAGGGCCAGGTTTGTGCAGGTGGAGGAGCAGGAGGGAGATCTGCCAGGAAAAGACCTCAACAGGCACTTCCACACATGACACATGTATGAGGAATGTATAATGATGTTGAACTTCAACCAAACAGAAGAATGTCTCACTTCTGCCTGGCTGCAGCTGTGTCTCTTCCCTCTCCCAGCGTTGCATCCAGCTAAACCTCTGTGGACAAACACAAACACCAGCAGCAATGCCAATCCTGATGGCAGGTGAATCAGCACCCTCCAGGGCAGCCTCCATCCCACGACAGCTGGGGTGTTCCAGTGACAGCGTTGGAAATGCCATCAGAAACGGAGGGAAGGTTTGGAGTTGCCATTCCACGTGCCTGGAATGTTCCAAGAGCTGCAGCCCCTGGCACGGCGAGGCGTGGTCTGACACTGCTGCATCCCACTGAGACACCGGACCTTCCATGCTCTCTGGACAGCAGGTTTGGCTTTTTCCCATGCACACCTGCACATTTTCCAAGCCTCCTTTCCCGGAGCCGCGGTCTGGGCTCTGCCGGCGCGCTCAGACCTGCCGGATGAGTTCGTTCCGCCGCGCGCCTCGAAGTGCAGGGAGCGAGGCTACAGTGGCATTCGAGTAGCGTCGAGTGCTTTCAAGAAGATTACACCCGCTGAAGTAGTAATTAATGTTTGTTTTATTATGTTCTGGGGAATGATCGGCCAACAAGATAATTCAAATAAAGCCGAGCATGTTCCGAGTGAACGCTGCTTAAAGGCTGATTCATTGCAAACTGGCCTGTGCAAAGGACCAATAATTAAGAGAAAAGGCACAAGTAGGAGCACACTCACCATTTATCTGCCTTTTATGTAATTAAAATGATAGAAATTATGGCTTAATGAGTGGAAATTGGATATGCTCTTGAGAGTTTTGCGTATCTTGTTTTCCTACAAGTTTAAGTCTCCAAGCGCGTTCCTCCAGCCACGTCCCCAGCCTGCAGGCACGGCCCGATTGCCAAGGGCCACCTGGGGACAGAATGGCAGTAATGACCATTCCAAGCAGCACTTCCACCTGCTGAGCCCTCGCTCCTGAGGGTCTGCACCAGCCCAGGCCAGGGATTGAGGGCTGGGAGCAGGGCTCCTCCTGCCGGACCTTGGCCAAGCACTCAGCACAAGCGCTGCCTTCCATGATTAATTCCTTCCTAATGTGTCACTGAATGACATACAGTGAAATCACTGTGTCACATTATATGGTAAATAAACCCAGTGGAGGCAGCACATCCAGCAGGCTGAAAACCACTGGGTTTTATCCCACAGCTGAGAGGTGCCATGGGGAAAGGCTGCTCTTCCTGGACGACGGGAGCTGCTGGCAGAGCCCCGGTGGCTCCACATCACAGCCCGAGGCTTTGCAAGCTGGTACGTCATGGTGTGTCAGATAAATGATGGGAAGAAAATTGTTCTCCATCTGTTGAAATAAATTCCACCACATTTACTTCTCCTATCAGCTGCACCAGGGCAGAACGTGGTGCTGAGCCCACGGGGGCAGAGCGGGGTGCCAGCAGGGCCACTCCACGCGGACCCCCACGCTGGCAGTGCCAAGAGGACCCACGAAGGCTGACTCTCACGCCAAAGGATGGCTTCCCACTTCGGCTCCTTGAGGGAACATCTTCCACAAGATGGAGCCTGTGGGCAGACGATGTGTAGCCGGGAGGACACGGCCGGCTCTGTGTCCGTCCAGCCGCCTCGACACTCAGGGGTCTGGCCGTCCATCTGTCACCCGGGTGATGCCTGGAGAGTCACGCAGCAAATGGTCTGTCTGTCCATCTGTTCGTGTCCCAGGCGGTGCCTGGAGAGCAATACAGAGAGGTCTGTCTGTCTGTCTGTCCGTCTGTCTGTCTCCCAGGTGGTGCCAGGCAGCAACGGAGAGAGGGCACCGGACAGCCCCGAGGCCAGGGATGCTACCTCAAGGTAAGCCAGTGCCAGGCATGGCAACCTCTGCCTGCGCTCAGAGGGCACGGAAAGCTGCCCTGCAGTAGCTTTGGGCTTCACACCCCTCACCTGTCCTTGCCGAGGCTGTCTCAGGTTCCCTCACCCCACGGGCGGTGGCTGGCACAGGGGCTCCCGCTTCGGGGGAACTCACCTTTCTGTAGCAATATCTCACCACTTTGCCCATTAATCCTGAGAGAGAAGTACAAACCCAAGATGGATTAAAATAAATGCCAGAGCCTGAGGAGAAATGTCAGCAGCTGGCAGGGACAGGCAGAGAGGGGGGCTGGGTGCCTTGGGGAAGACTCCCTCATCCCAGCTCACCTTCCTGAAGGAAACCTCTCCCAGTGCACATGCTGAACTGGAGAGTCCTTGGAGAAAGGCTGGTGCTTGCTTGAGGGGGTTCCAGCCAGCCCCCAGTCCTGGGCTCTATCCTGCCTTTCCCTCTCGCTGGGAACCCTGAGGCAGAGGCAGCTCCAGTCAGCTCCGCTCACCGCGAGCAGCTCGGGGAGAAAATAGCATCCTACTCCATGCCATTTCTACATTATGCTAATGCACAGCTGTTGAATCCTCCTTCCCAGCACGAATTCCAGCAGGTCCTTCCTCCTAAGTGGGAATTACTTCCATTTGCTGTTTTTTTTAATTACCCAGCGCTTAGGAAAGCAGCTCAGAGGATGGGCTGGCTGTGGCAGTCTGGTGATCTCGGCACAGGCAGAGCCCTGCAGAGGGCAATGCCAGCGACCTTCTGTGGGTGCCAAGGACTTTCTGGGGCCATGCCAAGGCCTGAGGAGCTGGTGAAGCTGTCCTGAACGTGAGGCAGCACCGGGCGGGCGAGGGGCCGGCGGCACTGAGGAACAGAGCTTCGTTAATGCCAGTGGAAATGGAAAGAGGATTTGGAGAGCGAGAGGAGGCAGATCAGCAGTGACAGGGAATATGGAAACAGCCGACTTTTGTCAGCCTGAGGAAAGCAGTACAGAGCTAATGGAGATGTGAAGAAGACAGCTTTGATATGGGAGGCTGGGGACACCCAGGCTGGGGACCAGCGGTGCCAGCACCACACTGGGGTGGATGAGACACAGACCTGCTCTGCTGCCCACCAACCCTGAACTCAGCCTGACCACACATACCTAAATATGGCAACAAATTTTAGGGACTAAGGGTCTCAGGTGTTCTTTGGAGAGGTCTTTTGTTGAATTTGTGGAGGTTTTTTATTTGAACAACGGTTCAAATGTGAATTCACCTCACTGCAGTCACAGCAGCTCCAGTTTTGGAGGCTTTTAGCCCTCTGGAAGAAGCAGAAAAGAAAGAAAATCCTCACTGCCTAATTATGCTGGTTACAGGCAATCAGCCTCGCAGCCATATTCTGATGACTTTTATTTGACACTGATTGATCACACTTTAATCACCGCCCTGGGAGCTTTCTCCCCTTGCAAGGAGAGACATTTTGGAGACTTACAGTGAGCACAGGGATGGCTGCTGCGGGTCACAGCCAGTGCCTTCCCCTGCACCTGGGAATCGCCTTCACAGGGCTTGGCTGAGAGCTGGGAACCTTCTGAAGGGAACAGATCTTCTCCTGATCCGTGCCTGGCTCCGTGTCACAGTGCCTGCGGACAACAACTGCAGGCAACAACCCGCGGGGGATGGAGCTTCCAAAGAGGGAAGAAGCAGCCAAACATACCTTTGAACATGTTCTAGTATCTTTCACTGCACTGTAGCACTCCTCCAGCTGATAGTGGAGCAGCTTTCACAGCAAGAAGCGTGATGCCACTGATAAAAAACGATTAGGATTTTTAAGATAGAAGAGCACATCAATTCTGAACACAGATGCTGGATATATTGCTGTGGAGAAGTGTCACACTCCCAGCTTGATCATCCTGTGCCTGTCCCAGAACCTGCAGAGCTCAGCAGGGCCACACCAGCCCTTCACATGTCTTTTCCATGCCAGGTAGGAAAACCTGCCGCTGCAAAAGGAGGGGAAATGTGTGATGAGAAATTCCTATGTTCTAAGGAAATGCTGGTCTGGACCTGCTTCAGAAACGGGCAGCTCAGCCCCTCTGAGCCTCAGGAGAGCCCACATGTCTGAGGCCAGTGGAAGTGCCAAGGGTAATTCTCTCCCAGTGGCTGCTGGCCATGGGCAGGACAGCACAGCGAGGGGCAGCCCAGGCACCACGGCCTGGGTGAGGGGCATGGGCAGCACCTGAGGGGAAGAAGGGCGTCCTGGTTCTGTGAGATAACCCTCCTGTGGGAGGGAGTGCAGCTGACACCAGAGCGGGTACACAAGGGTATCAGGATACCCCAACGTGAACATGAAGAAGGAAAATCCCTCCCCTCCCACTGCCACAACACCACATTTTCAGACCTGTGTCACTCAAATGACCAAAGGACACCACCCTGGTGCCTTTCAGTAACTGGGCCTTTAAATCTGTATCCTTAGAGCATTAATTATCTCCTAATGCAGCACTGTTTGGGAACAAGTCCAAATGTTTAAATACTGTCGTTTTTCAGGTCTGTTGCAGAGTGTGGGAAGCTACAGCTCTACTTCTGGGCTGTGAGGGGAAAGGAGCGATACCCCGGACGGAGCCAGTGAGCACCTGCCTCCTTTTGCTGAGCCTGCCCTTGTCAGGTGGAAATTCATGTCTAATTCCACCACTTGCTGCTGGGGAGGTGGCTTTCCAGGCGGTAACTGCTTCCTTTTGGCACCCAAACAGGAACAGCAAACCAAACCATGGACTGGCACTGTGGCATGGCCATGCTGGGAATCCAAAGGTGAGGTGGAATAAAAAGGTATCTCTCCTAAACATGTGGCCAGCTTTGAGCTCATACAAATAACCCATGTTCAGTGCCTCATCTCTGCCATCCCTACATCAGCAAGGGCTCCCTGCTGGCCCAGGAGAGCTGGTGCCAGCGCTGCCCTGTCCCCTCTGAGCCTGGCTGTCCCTCCCTGTGCAGTGGGAGAAAGTGATGTTCGAGGTGTGGCACCTCAGGGGAACCACTGAAAAGCTCAGATCATGCCATGATTATAAAACAAACATTCAACATCAGCATCTCACCTTGCTCTTGCTGCAGTCCTGCCTGGCTGGGGCTGCCCACGCAAGTTCCACTGGGATGGAGAGCCCAGGTGATGCTAACCTAGAAAAGAGAAAATCTCAGCTTTGTATTTAACAAGCAGCAGATGATCTGGCCGTGCCTTGTGTGCTTGGAGCCCAGAGAACCCCTGCTGCTCTGGAGCAAAACGGGGAGTTACTGAGGTGAGAAATGCGTGGGCAGGAATCTGACCCACGACATCCCTCCCCTCCCGCCCACGGCTCCAGCCACCACAGGGACAGACCAGCTCTGTAACAGCACACCAGAACCATCCCTCAGCCTTAGGCAAAGACAAAAGGGAGATGAAAAAAAAACCCAGAGTGAGAATTAAATCGTGAACTCCTTCTGGTGGAGGCGAAGCATAAACCAATAAATGGCAGAAATGCGTCTGATAAACTCGGTGAGGTGAAGATGAGAAACGCGTTGGCTGCACGTGGGAGTGTGTGGGACGATGAAAGGCTTTGGAAGCACCTACAGCAGGAGAAAGACTGTGGGCAGTAATAAACCAGGTGCTTAGCACAGGTTTAGGGGAGCTTTAGGCCACGGTCGTGGTGATGCTCTTGCCTTTCCCCACGGAGGAGCAGAGCCAGGAGAGACAGACTTTGCTTGCAGGGAAAACACAGCACGAGGGATCTGAGGTATCTGCAGGGAAGCCTTCACCAGTGCTGGCTGCAGGCATCGCTGCTGGGACAGATGGGCTGTACTTACTGCGAGTTGGGCTGAGTCTGGAAGCCCCACTCCTGCCCTGGATCCTCCCCCAGCCCCGGCTCCAGGAGGGGAAGCCGCTGAAGCTCCTCAGCCGAGAGCTGCATCCCCAACAGGGGCCTGGCCAGGGCCAGAGAATGAGCCCCTGCAGTAACCACCCCACTCTGAAAGCAATATCAAGTGCTTTTGGTTATCT
This sequence comes from Lophotriccus pileatus, assembly GCA_035583135.1. NCBI lineage: Eukaryota > Metazoa > Chordata > Aves > Passeriformes > Tyrannidae > Lophotriccus > Lophotriccus pileatus. The sequence continues at coordinate 3,730,699 of JAWWES010000055.1, forward strand.
GCAGCTGGGAACACACCCAGCTTCAGATATTCCAGTCTATGTAATTGAATTATTTAGGGGCTGGCATGGCGTGATGAAATAGGCTTTCTTCCTATTTTTAGGTTTCCATCTACAGGGCTGGAAATTACAGCCATTAAAATGTTCTATTAGTAATGATATATAAAGGGGAAAAAACTGATCAGACTTTTCTAGTGCACACAGAGCATTAGGATATCATTAATTTTAATGATAGAGCCCAAAATTACAAAGCTATTACAGTCATACTTCGAGTTTCCGGAAAAAAAAAAAAAAGAAAAAAAAAAAGAAAGAGAATCCGTCTAAATTGTTGTTAATGACTAAAAAAAAATATTTAAATCATATTTAACAGACCTTAAAATTATGGCTGATGTCCCTGTGAACTGCTACTGTTCCCTGGTGCTGACAAACAATGAGGGAACAATGAGGGGAGTCCAGAAGGATCTGCCAGAGCATTCTGGAGGGGAGGGGAGAAAGGCCATGCTCCTCAAGGGGCTGTTTTGGGCCTTTGATTCCCCCCTCTCTGCCCTTGTTACGGGATTCCTGCTGCCCTGGAAAAGGTTTTCAACTCCATCAGCTGCTGAGCAAAAAAAAAAACCAACTCCCAGCCCTGTGCACTCTGAAGTAGCAGCAATTAATGACACTTGGAGGACTGGAGACTTTTATCTTGGTTTTCCTTTAAAAAATAAATGACTGAGGAACAAAGTCCTTTGGGAAAGTGGATGGGGGAAAAGAAGGAAGTTGGAAAGAGGAATCCCTGAGATGCTTCATGCTGGTGTGGGGGGAAGGGATGCGGCACCTGGAAAGCAGCTGGGATTTCCCTGACCTGTAAGCACGGGAGATGGGACTGCATGCTGTGCTGATGGGAGCTGGATCCTGGATTTATTGAGACATGTTGCAGTAATTCAACCAGCAACCCCTGGCCCCAGAGCAGTGACAAAGCTGAGCCTCTCCGGAGCAGGGCTGTGACCGAGGGACAATTTACTGCCTTGCCCTTGACAGCCCTGGTGGTCTCTAAGTTACCTCTTCCTCATGGAAGGAAGGAAAAGCCTTTTCCTGAAGGAAAACCCCCCCTGCTGAATCTCCCATGGCTGTGTTTGCTGGTGGCTTTCCCAGAGCCCCGTGAAACACCTGAGCAGAACCCCTGCAATAGCAGCACGGGCTCATAACGCTCTGTGCGACATTAAGGCCGTTTTCCAGGCTCCTGGCACTCGAGACACTGCAGTAGAGGGGTCACAAACTTTTCAAATTCATTAGGCCTCGAAACAGCAGCTTCGTTAAGCGCCGCGGAGGCGCCGCTAACGGGAGGCTCAGCAGAGCGCCCCGGAGATTGGATGTGCACACCAGGCTGATAAACGGCTTCTCTGTGGCTATTCCGGAGCCGGCAAGGGGAAAAATGCCATCCCACGGTTGAACAAGCCTGGAGTTTAGTACGACAACTCCGGAGCTGCCTCAGCTGGAATAAAACATCTCTGCCTTTGCCTTGAGGCAGCAATGTGACCTTCGGGAGAGGGGCTGCAGTGAAGCAACCAGAGCCAGGAGGGAGCTGCCTGGGATCCCCTGGGATCGAAAGCCTCTCCTCTCCCTCCTCAGGTGCCATTAAAGCAGCACCTGCCCTGCTGCCTCTTCCTTGGGTGGCCACGATCTCAGCTCAAGAGCTGCGGGGAGTCCATGCTGCCTGTACACCTCCCATGGGTTTAAATAATCCCACGTGTCAACCTGACCTCTTCAGCACATGGAGAGGAGCCACACCTGGGGTCCTGCACCCCCAGACAACTTCCACCGCACTCACCTTGGGCTGCAGATCTGTGATGAGCCAGGGCACTGAACTGCTGTCCCCTCCCAGATGGATCAGAGGGAGGATGAAGACAGACTGTTTTCTCTGACCACGGTAATAGAGTCAGCAATTCCACTTGGATAAGCACATGGATTTTATGTCGTCCCTGCGCGGCGCCGAGCGAAAGGCGCCGGTGGCAGAAGACGCACAGCGCTCTCTGCGGAACAGCCTTTCCTGAACGGCAGCTCGCTGGTTAAGAAGAAGGCACTTGAACACTTTGGAAAATAGGAAGGTCCCAAAGCTGAATTTTAGAGTGCTCATCTTGCAGCTCCCAAAGAAGCCAAGTTCATTACCAGCAGCAGCGAGTGCCGCGTGGCACCGGTCCAAGCAGCGCTTAGCACGCACAGAACTTGGAGAGGACCCACAGTCCCAGTGCAGTCCGAGGTGTTACTCATGTCCTAAAAGCATCTGCTGGGGTTTTTAACATTAAGAGTTTTTTCATTTTCTTCTTAACCCCAAGACTGGCACCAGCTTCACTCTCAGACTCACCCTGTCCCTTTGAAGCAGCTGAGGCCAGAGATCCTCTTGCCCCCACCATTCTGAGGCTTTCCCCGGGTCACAGCTCTGCCGGCAGCATTTTCCAAACTTGCCCTTGTTTCACAACACCAAGGTGCTTTCTGGTTTTTGAAAGGCAGAAGCTGAGATAAACACCCCCCACTCACGCACATCCTTCGTGGGAGGCTTCTCCTGCTGCTCCCGCTGTTCAGTGGTTTGGACATCTTCTCTGGAGAGTGCTTAGGAAAAGGAATTGCCTGTAATGAGAAGGCTGGGGGTAAAGATGGTGTTCTGGGGGATGCACCTGGGAGAGCAGCCCAGCTCTCAGAAGGAAGAGGCTCCCCAGCAGTCCATGGGAGCAACTGGGGGAAAAGCCTGCCCTCCTGGAGTGGGAAGAGTGGGCACGTGGGGAGGCGTGGGTGGGAAGCCAGGGAGACTTGAGGGTTCTTCTGACGACTACACTTCGCCTGGTCTCGCTGAAGGCTGGCAAAGGGCACTTGTGAGCGCTCGCATTGGAGCCACCCAGCAGCAAGGCTTTCTATCCAGTTTTGCCTCATTTTGCATAGCCAGTTCTCCTGCTGTTTGTAGTCATCCCTCGGAGTCAAAACACCTCTCCCCAGCACCCTTCCCCGCGGTGCCGCGTGACCTCCGACAGCGCCAGCGTCCTTGTCAGGGAGGGAAGCGTCAGTCTCCTCCTCCTGCCCTTGCCTCTGCTCAAATTCAGGTGAGAACTGATTTTGGCACGAAGCAGAGCTGCAGGGCACGTCCTGCTCAGCTGCCACAGCCTGCCCTGCCTCTCCTTGGAGCCACGGGGCACCAGCTGAGCGAGCGGCTCCGGCGCTCGGCCCAGACCTGCTCCGCTCCGCCGGGTGAGCGCCCTGATACTTGGGAATTTGGGCTGAGCTTCACCAAATCTATTTGCTTGATCAGATTTATGTAGCAATTCCAAGACGAGGTGAATAATGAAAATGACTCATGAATATTTCATTCTTATAAATCACATAATTCATATCTATTCACAAATATTTGCTTTGCCTTATAAACCGGATGAATAATTTACAGAAATAGGGAGCAACTATTTTAAAGGAAATATGAAATCCATCGACTACATTAATCAACAAATATTATTCAACTTTTACGGGTTCAGCTTGCTGACAGGCACATTCCCTGTTTATGAGAGGAGCTGGAGCAGCAGATGACATCCCCCATACTAAAACATGCAGAGATGGAGCTCGCTTCTCCCCATGACAGTGTATTTCCATGCTTACCTGCTCAGTCTCAGCCATGGCAGCCTGGGCAGGAGCTCCAGATTTGTGTTACCAGAGGGGCTGTTTGAGGGGAGAGGGGTGGAGGGGTAAAATAAGAGCTTAATGATCTCACTTTTTCTTGGCTGGCAGCTCTGACAATAAGCAGTAAATAAACTGCTAATTTTTCTAATTTTGCCAGTAATTCCCTCAATTATTGAGCTTTTTTTAAAAAATCAGCTGCTTAAACAGAGTATTAAGCAGTTGCATTAATCCACCTGTATTTGGGTGATAAAGTGATTAATCTGACTCATTTAAATACCATGATGGTTTGTTGATGAGTGTCCCGGCAGCAGCGGGGACTTCGCCAAAGGGCTCAGTGGCTGGGCAGGCATGAGGGACACGTGGGGACAGGCACAGCCCTTGTCACCTCCCAAAAAGGTCACCTTGGCCGCTCCAAACTTATCATCAAACAGCTCCGTGGCAGGGGCTCGTGACATTCCCATTCTCCTCCACCTCAGTCACTTGGTCCTGGAAAGCTCTCCTGGACTGTAAGCAAGGGGATGAGGAGCCAGAGGCACCTCACATCAACACATCACATCCACCCCGGAGATGCTGCTGAGCAAGGCAGCCCACCAGGCACTGAGCAGGAGTGGAGGGTGCAAGGACACTGTCACCTCATGTTTCTGCAATCCAGACCCTGAAGCATCTGGAGGATGTCAGTGCCAGTGAACTCGCAAGTGAAATGTTGGAGAAACCCAGCTGAGGGAGCTGCAGAGGGCAAAGCCCCCTCTGCCCCCTGAAGGTGCCACTTGCTGCTCCAGGAGGAGTGTAAGCACCTGAAGCACTTGGTGGCTATCCCAGCGTGGGAAAACCAGGCTTCCACGTGGGAAACTGGGATTAGCAGAGCAATAAGTGGGTCTGCTGCCACCTCCTCTCCTTTGCAAGGCAGGCACAAGGTGAGGAGGAACAGGGCAGATTTATGATGCCTAAATTAAACAGCTCCTCAGAGCCCCCCAGCCCGAGCTAAGCAGGAATGTCAGGGTCCCTGAGGAGTGGGGCCAAGGCTGGCATTCCACGGGCTGGTTTCTGCACCCCAAAGCAAGCAACACCCAACATCCTTTTTAGTATTCCTGCCATTGGCAGCCTGTCTCCCAAACTATCCATCTGTAACATTTGTAGGGCTATTAAGAGGGAAATACAATTTCATAGTCACAGATAAGAGATTAGACAAATCAATTCCTCCCCGCGACACAGGCTGGAGGAAAACTCAATTCCAAATGGCAGTGGAGGTTTTTGTTCTCCTGGTTTATTGAGCTGTGGGTCCTGCCACCAACTTTCCTGGTCGTGTCCTCATTAGGAGCAAAATGTTCCTGACTGATAAGACAGCCAGAGGGGTGGCTGGGAGGGACCTGGCCTGTGGCTGCTCCCTGGAGCCCGTTTTGGCACCGGGAGGGCTGTGGCTGCTCCCTGGAGCCCGTTTTGGCACCGGGAGGGCTGTGGCTGCTCCCTGGAGCCCGTTTCGGCACCGGGAGCACGCGGGTGCCGGCACGAAGCGCGTGGGGCGCTGGGCAGGGAGCCGAGGGGACTGTCACCGCACAGTGTGTCACACTGTGCAGGGCTGCAAGACATGAGGCTGTCAAAATATTTAGTGCCAGAGAGAAACTGCAACCGCTCCATCCGCGGGTCGGGAATTCCACGCGACAGCTCTCGGGAAACCTCCGGGACTCGCGGGAAGCGCTGGCAGAGGTGGGCAGAGCCCGGCGTGACCCACGGCCAGCCAGAGGCAGCTGCTCCCTGAGGGTGGACCCAGACACAGGCCGTGACTTTGGGGCAAAGCAGCTCATGCACAGCTCTGTGCAGGACGACAGGCCTGGCCAGTTGGTTGTGTGGTCCCGGCACACGTGGGAAGCCTTTGGCTTCTCCCAGCACCGCCGGCAAAGGGCACTGCCAACAGCACCCACAGCAGGCAGGGGAGGGGGTGATAGGAGTGCGAGGGGAGAAAGTGGACCCAGTCCAGAAAGGCTGGGAAAACGACAGGGACAGGGCTGTGGGATGGTGAGAGGGCAGCACTCCCCTGGAACCTGAGTCATCCCAAGGTGCTGTGCACTCCTCACACCTGCACTCGGCAGCTCTGTGCTGGAGAACCCTGAATTATTTATAGGCTGTTATCATCCCCCAGGTATTATTTGTGTAACCATTAGTTTCTGTAAAGTGTATGAAAGAAGCTGTAAAACATCAAGCATCTCCTCACTTCACCTGGGAGCTGATTATTTCCCTGCCTGATTTACCAAGCTCCAGCTCAGCAACTTAACCCTTTGTGACAGTGCTGTTCAGCATCTTGTCAGCCCTCAACTGCTCCCCCAAGCAAAACCTGGATCCTTGTCCCCACGCCCAGGGCAGTGTGGGGCCCAAAATCCTGCTGTCAGGGAGGGGAGAGCTGGAAGCTTCCACGGCATTAGAGTTTATCCAGGCTGTAGCAGCTCTTGACTAGAAAGCTGTGGCTCTTGTCTGGATAAATAAGTTTTTTAAAAAAATGATTTATTCAACAGTATAATGAATTCAGTGCCTTTTAAATGTGACAGTGGATAAAATACATCGGCCTTGTGCAGGCGTAAATGTCATCTGGAAAGATCAGGATTTCTCTTCCCTCCCCCGCGCTCGGGAGCTGTCCTTTAATTCACTGCTTGTTTTAGAGCAGGGGCAGAGCAGGGCTGGTGTGGCTGTGGGGACGTGGCATCCCCATATCCCTGAATCCCTGCACCCTCCCATCCCCATGTCCCCCAGGATCCCCACCCAAGCCCGACAAAGGGGAATCAGGGGGTCAAAAGGCAGACCCCACGAAGCTCAGGGCACTGCCAGGGAGGGAAAGGCCTTTTAGGGGGTTTCAGACGATGGCAGTGAGTTTCTCTTCGTGCCCAAGTCAGCAAAACTGAACAGAATTACACTTCAGTGTAAATACAGAGCCAACCCAAAAATAAAATAGAAACGACAAAGCTGACTAGCAAATAGCCCTGAAACTCACTTAGTGCCAACGTGACAAGGGGCTCGGACAAGGCTTGAGAAATAACTCTATAAAACGAGCACTTTAGAAACCAAATAAACTATTCCAAAGACACAAAAAGATTACCCCAGGCAAGCTCGTATCGATCGCAGGCACCGAGCCCAACTAACGGCGCGCGAGCCCTCCCGCTGCCCGCGCTCACTCAGCACCCACCAGCCCCAGAGCCTCCCCACCACCCTCTGCGGGAGGCAGCAGCCTTAAATCAGAGGGGGAAGGCAGGTGACAGCAGCAGGAGAGAGGGGCAGGAGGGAAAACCAGGTGAGAAAGCAAAGATACAGAAAATACAGAGACAAACTGACCACACCACTGGAAAACTGTTGGAAACAGGGACTCATTAAGAAATGCTAGAAAAAGAACAATTTCTCTTTAAAATCATTTAAGTGATCGAATCAATGGCCATTGGTCATCCCAGGGCTACAGAGAAGAGCTTACCCATCACCCAGCTGGCCAGAAAGCTGCTTTCTCAGTCACAGCTCCCCAACACAGCCTTTCCCTCCCTTAGAGAATTCCTTTGGAAATGCATGCCAGAGGCATGAAACCAAAGTGAAAAGTTCTCCAACCCCCATGCAGGTGGATTTGGGAAAGGGCAGCAAAGGGAGAAACAGCCCACTGGGCAATGCTGCAGGCATTGCAGACCTGGCTAAAAGCAAAAATAGCATAAACCCTCAATTTCCAGCTTTCAGTGCCAGGGGAGAGGCACTGAAAAGTGGGCTGTCCACACGCACCTCAGCTGTTCCCCACCACGGCAGGGAGGGGATGCCCTTGGCACACCAGGCTTTGCTCCCTGGGAAGCGCATCCACACCGCCTGCCGCCCGCTGAGCAGCTGCCCTGCCAAAAGCAGCAGCTGGTACACGGTAAAAAAACAAGAAAAAAAGCACATTATAATGTTTTTCTTTCAGATTATTGAAGCAACTGTAGCAAAAACTTCACATTTAATATGCGTGACCTGCTCTGTGCTCTCCACTCGAATAAATTGGTGGAACATCCTGCACAGCCAAAGCATCGGGGGCTGGGTGAGGTGCTGGGCCAGCTGTAAACGCCAGGGGAAGAAACTCTGAGTAAACTCAGCACATAAAACATGGACCAGTGTTCTCATCTTTGCCAATAGACTTTAAATGGGAGAACAGAATCTCTGGGAGTTGCCGTGGCCTGACCTGGATCCATGAGGGAAGGGCAAAGTGTGGGAATGCTCCCAGAAACACAGGTGAGTGCAGGGGCCCTTATCAGCTGGTCCATTAAAAATCTGCTGCTGAACATCTTGTTTTCCAGAGCTCCCAGTTAAAGGTGTGTTGTAGCTTGCAGCTTCCTAATTACCTTAGATGTTCTGCATAATTTCTGTTTTTAATTTCAGATGGGAAAACACCACAAACTCGCTAATTAATTACTTTTTAGCCCCAGCACGTCACCTGAAGCGCACACTTCGCTCGCAGCCTCTCCTCCCCACGGCACTCCACGGGAAATGTCCTCTGTGACAAGAGCTCTGCTGAGCCCCTGCAGGTATTTCACCAACAGCCCTGGAAAGCAAAGGAGGGAGAGAACAAGGAGCCAGGTGACCCGATTTTTGGCTTTGGCAGGAGCTGCCCACCAAATGCAGCTCCTCACAGTGCTGTGCCTGCCGTGGCAGAGGCTGCTCAGAGCAGGGACTGCAGCAGGGAGACATCAGCCAGTGATTGATGCACTTCATATTTCAAAAGCCCCTGAGCTGCTGAAGAGAAAATGTTTAGAGAATCTGAAGCAGCTGGAAGCAGAACCAGGTTAAAAGTAATAAACTAAAAAGGCAAAAAGGCAGAGGAAGGAGCTGGCACTGAGAGAAGGACTGCCAGCTTCCAAACACAGCTCCCAGACCTGCCAGCCATGGCTTGCTCCTGAAGGTTCCAGATATCTCGGCAGATTTTGACACTGAGCTCTTCTCTGTCTGCTGCTCCTACCATCTCCTTTCTCCCTGAAAACCCCCAACTCAGGTTTCCTTGAGCCCACCATGGTCCATGTCCAACGACCTTTTAGTTAAAGGCAGGATGATGAAAATCCCAAAAAGAACACTCAGACTACCTGGGCAGGTGAGTGAGTGGCTGCTTGGAATGCTGACCTGGAGAGTATCTTTCCCTTTGCTTTTTTGAACCATTCATATTTTCAGCAACTTTAAAAGCAAAGAGGCAAATGTAAAAGGATTTTGAAATGGGAATACATTGATGTGGAAACAGAGAGAGGTTTAATTTCCCTTAATTTCTGGTGAGCAGATGTTAGTGAGAGGTGGGCACTCAGTTATGTGGCCAGAGCCAGTGGGCACAGGAGACACCCCCGGACTGGCAGCGAGGAAAGGGAGCCTGAGCACAGTCTGGTGTGGGGCTGCCCGATCCCACTGTCCCCATTCCCCCCAGCCCCACGGCCCTGGGTCTGGATGGCAGGGCAGGGCTGGGGCTGCTCAGGGCTGTGCAGTGCAGCATGCATGGGGGAGCCCCTCCTGGCACCCGCTGCGCTGCCCCACGTGCTGCCAGAGCCCATAAGCTGTTTATGCCCCTCGTGCTCCATCAATCATTTTTTCATACCGCTGGAAGATTAGAGCTCCTTATACACTACCTCCAGTCCAGCTTGTCATAGGAAAACTCTGGGGAGAAATTCATGGAGATGTATTAAAGCCATCCAACACTTTCTCCATGGCAACTGGGACCGGTGCAAATCCCATCAGCCCTGCCTGGAGCAGGACGAAGCCTCCGCAGCTCTCGCGGCCTCCCAGATAATGGCTGATACAGGGGAAACATCTTCATTAGCTGGAGATGCCTCCCAACCCGCAGACACAATAACCTTTGATTAATGCCAGAGCACTTATCACTTATGAAATACATCTGTCTGAGGATCCCTGGCATTTTCCCAGCGTGTCTGAGGGATCCTGGGCTCGAGCAGGAAGGGAGGGAGGAGAAGTAACGTGGGTGGGCAGGATGCGCTCGCAGGGACCACTGACCTGCCTGGCAGAGACCAGGGGAGAGCTTGTTCGTACCAACACACAATTAACACCTCTGTGATTAGTCCTCACAGCCCTGCTCTTTGCAGTGCCATCCTCAGCACAGCTGGGAGCCTCTGGACAAAGTGGGAGAAGGGAGCTCCTGCTGCAAGGAGCAGATTTCAAGCGTTTCGTACTAAAAGTTATGGCCACGGTGTGGGCTGGAAGGTCTTTAAAAATAGCTCGAGGTCTGCATGTGCACACTGCAAGAGAGAGGGATGTCCTACATTCCCCAGCTCGCTTAATCCCTCTGCCTGATGACAAAATCCCTGCTCATGCTGCTGCCAGGTGAGCTCCCTGCTCCGGCTCGGATAAGAACCTCTCTGTAACTAAGGCTCCACCATCCCTAGCAGCTGGGGGCAGGGCTTTTGTGCCACCCTCTGGGTGAGGCACATCCAGGGTGCTGGAGCTGGCCAGGACTCCAACAACACCAGGTGGCAACACTGGTGTGCCACCACCTTGGTCTGCTGCTTGCGCAAAGCTCCGGGGACGCCGAGCGGGGCTCGGCAGATGCTGTCCAGCCCAAATCCCTGCTCTCCAAGGGAAAGCAGTGTTTGAACCACTGGAGTGAATCTGCAACATTCCTGCAGCTCAACCCACACCAAACCGTGCGAGAGCCGAACCCTTTGAAGTCTGCCATGTCCAATCCATTATTAATCACTGTAAATCTGGTATAATCTCTACAAGCATATTCCACTCCCTACAAACAGGCTGGTGCCAACTTGCTCCAATAAATCCTGCATCAGGGCAGCTATTGTGTCTGCTCTTCAGGCAACATTTCCCTGCAGGAATATTTAAACAATAACAGTCTCTATTTGGTGCAGTCACTTTTGTTTTAGAAGACTACGGTCTAACGTGTAACAGATTTAGAGCTTATGGAAAGGCTGGGATTTATGGTACGCTTTCTTTCCAATGCATTTTGTATCTAATAATCCCTGAGAGGCATTAAATGTCTCCATGTGGGTTCCTCACTTCATGCTGCAGCAACAAAACTGTGTTCTTTGTACCCAAAACTTTGGGCTGAATTCTGGAAGTTGTACTGAAAAGCAGCATTGCTAAACAGGCAATAACTTTGCTTCCTTGTGAACTGGGAACGACTGTCTGATGCCTCTAGAGAGCTGGGATGACCCACTGAGAAAGGGAAGAACACAGCTGCACAAGGAGCACTGGGGATGCTCACAGGCAAGGCAAGACTTGGCGTTCAGAGGGACTGATTACCCGTCAGCAAGAGATGTCAACCAGCTAAAACATCCCAAAGTGAGAACAAGCCAAAAATTCAACCCCAAAATAGTCACTGGGCAAAAAGAGTCAAACACAAGGGTGTCCCAGAGAAAGCAGGAAGCTCCAGGGTTCGATAGAGATCCCCGTGTTTCCCAGACAAGCAAAACTCCCCCAGGTCTGTGGCTCAGCCCACCCATGGCACCAGCAGCCCTTGTCTCCACGCCTGGCAAACACTGGCACTGACAGCTCCAGCCAGCACAGCTTCCACTGAGCGGGGAGAGAGCACGGGACACTCCCAGGGATTCCTGGAAAAGCAGCCTGGGGCACAGCAGCTGGCCCAGGGATGCTTGGCCCTGCTGTCACCCAGCAGGGTCTGCAGGGAAGGTTTTGCCCTGAGACCCTGACGAGCCCTGCAGGGCTGGTCCCGGGGCTGGCACATCCCTGGGCTTGGGGATGTCCCTGAGCCCCACCAGCAGTCTGGACACTGCCAGTCCCAGCAGCAGCTCGTTTGGTCTTGCTGACAAACGAGTCACAGCTCCAAAAGCCATTTATTCTGGGCACAACCATCGTGGACCGTGGCTGGGGCGCTCCAGGAGCCGAGCAGAGGCTGCAGAGGATGCTGCTTCCAGGCACTTGGTTCTCACTTGACTTCCTCCGCTGGCAGCTCACGACGGGCTAAACGCTCTCCAAGAGGAGCAGCAAACTCCTGCCTGTGCCAAGGGCTCCAGCCAGAAAACAGGTTTTTTTCCTCCCCCGATGATGCTCATTAATTTTGTTTGTTTGTTTTCTTTTTTTTTTTTTTTTTTAAAAAAGGCTTTTGCTGGTTCCCCAATTAGGACAGGATTAAAAAAACAGAAAACAAGGGAAACTCGAGGCACAGAGAATCCAGCCAGATCCCTTGAGGGGCAGCAGGGATTGCTGAGACACCAAACTCCTTCTCAGGGATGGTGTGGGCAGCCAGGCCACCATGTCTTCACCTCCCTCCTCCATGTGCCAGTGTAGCTCATGCCTTGCCTGTGCTGATAAATCAGCAATAAAAGTGTGCAGGGACCTCACGTTGGATCAATTTATTTCTATATTTCTGACACAGCTGCTGCAGGAGCCACAGAACCAAAACCACAATTGCCTACCAGAGAGGCAGCGAGATGTCAGGCATAAATTACCCTGAAATGCCACAGATAACGAGGCTGCACCCAGGAAGGTTTCTCTCTCCTCTTCTTGCATTGGAAACGCTCTGAGATGGCAATATGACATGGGAACATCCCAGCAGAACCTTTCCAGCAGGATCAGAGGTGGTTCCTCCGTTGATGTTCCGAGGATGGAGCTGAGGTACCCAACCTCAGAACTGCATTTTCCTCCCCAGTCCTCCACGTCTGCTGCTCTGAGGCCAAAGCACACATCTAACGACTGAAAATGAGAATATTAATGTTCACCTTTCAGGGAGTAGTTGGATGTGCCACTTCCAATGAGGAAGGGTATTAATTTCAGTGCTTGTAAGAGCCGTCTGAGGCAGTTTCCATCATGATCATGGAGCTGTCTGCCGGCAGCCAAGAGCAAAGAGAGTTGATTTTTTTTTTTCATTTACAAAAAGACTAATATACCTCACATGCCTGCTCTTGCCAAGCGGATTTCCAGCTGGAGTTCAACACTTCTCCCATTTCCCTATAGTTGGAGTCCCTCTCAAAGCCTGTTTGGAGCAGTGATTTTGGTAAATAACCTGCTGGGTGTGCTCCTTTCAGTTCAGCACGTGCAGGACCACTGAGATCCCATTTCTAATGGTTCAGATCAGGATCCCCTGTGCTGCAGCGATGACTGTTTGTGTCTCCTGGTGCTCCCTCGCTCCCAGCCCCACTAACTGGTTCTGAGCACCTTGTTAGTTTCCTCCCTCAGCCAAACCTTGGGGTCCAGGGGCTGGGTAAGGCTGACAAAGGGGCTGGAAATCCCATCAGGTGGGACATGGACCTCCCAGCCCAGCTCTGCCAAGCGGGATACAACCCTCTGGGAGTGAGGAGGGGCTCTCTGCCTGGGGTGCTGCTCTGCAAGGGCACACACCAGCTCTGTCTTGGCACTTGACAGAATTTACGTGCAGGAGGAAATGAGGGGAAGGCTGGAGCAGGGGCTGCATAACGAGCTTTTCCAAAAATATCTCTCCTTGGTCAGAGATGTTCTATTTTTAGAGCTCTGGAGCATCACACTGACAAAGCGGCAGGGTCAGTGTGTACCTTTAAACCTCCGAAATGCCTCTGCCCTTGTGCCAGCACCTCGGTGTTCCAGCCCGCTGTCAAACAGACACCTCTGGCGAGGGTGGCCACGAGACCTGGCTGCCACCTCCCCCCGAGCACAGAGAGGGCAGCTCAGGCATGGCTGGACACCCTCCATCCCACAGATCCCCACCACCTTTACCCTGAACACTTGACAGAGGTCTGTGAAAAAAAATCCATAATTTGAAACGCCCTGATTACATCTCCCGGTGGAGAAACTGTTGTTCTCTGATTTTTGTATCAGAGATGATGTCTCAGGCCGAGAAGTGACTCCCTGGGTGTCTGGATCCTTTTCCCTGCTCCAACAGAGGCTGCAGAATAGGTCAGGTCCACGAAAGCATCATGGTTTTGGGAGCTACTCAACAGCAATGGAAACAGGGAAGATGCCAGTCAGAGCTGTGGGACTCCCATGTCTGCACAGTTAGCTGAGCACATACGGTGCAAAATTAAAAATCCAACAGTTCTATTGTTAGGAATAAAAAGCATCATTTGCATGTTAAAACACCTTGGCTTACAGCAGCAATTTCCCTCTTTTTAACTTTCCTGGTTTACCCAGTTCCCAGGATGAATAATGCAATGGAACTCCTCAGCAGCCACATGAATGCAAAAATATGATAGGACTCCTTTCCCCCCCTAAACCTACACATCTTCTGCAGGAAGCCTTTCCACAGAGACATGGAAATCCCTGCTGCCAACTGTTCTGCCAGTGGCTCTGAAAGAGCTTTTCAACAGAGAAGGCTGGGGAGGAGTTGCCACCCCAGAGATAAACCCTGTTTGCCCAATCCCAGTACAGCCTCTACAGCGTCCCAATAATGAGACCTCACATTGCTTCCTTTAGAAAGGAGCAAAGTAACTCATGGGGGAAAAACATTATCATCAAAACACGCCTGACATGTGGAAGCAGATTACATCAAATTTGAATAATCTGGGTGACATTTCAATTTAAATCGTTCCCATGTCTGAAGAGGAAAGAGAATTAAGTGCAAACTCACTGATCAGTGCCTGGCAAGGGGCTGTTGTGCCGCTGTCTCTGCAAAGAGCATCGTCAGACCCAGCAGAGACACGAGTGCCAGCCTGGCCACAGCGCCCGCTGCCTGACCCCCACCCCACTGCCCCTTTGTTCACTGCTTCTGCCTGTTCCTGACCCACTCCTGCTTTTTCCCAAACTGCAGGAGCAGCCCAGCCACTGTCTGTGTGGGCTGTGACATCCTCGAGGGGCAGGTGCAAGGGGAAAGGCTGGTGCTCTCTATGGCAGAGCAGGGACGTGGCGTGCCCAGAGTCCTTCCCGTCACTGCTCACCCAGGGAGATGTTCCTGCCTTTCTTCTCTACTGCCAGCTCATTGCAGACTCAAAGGGAAACACAGCTTTCCCTGGGCTTGAAGATTTTGCTTTGTGGGGGAAAAAAGAAAGCTTTTCCACACTGGAACAACACAGAGAGAAAGCAAGAGCACACAAGCACTAAAGGGGAGCTTTGTTTCCATTGAGGGCATTTATAGCCCCACCCTCTGCCATCCCAGCAGCTTCCTCTGCAGCTGAGTTCATTTGCTGCACCCACCCACCCACCTGGGTCCTGCTCATCCTCTCCACAGCTGAGAACAATCACCCTCCCAGTGCTGCACAATGGAGGCTGGGTTTTTAATATGTGCAAAGGGACCCACATATACAACTCCATGGAATGTTTTGGATGCCATGCCCACTGACCCACGAGTAAGTGATCTGCGTGTAGGTGATGCACGCAACCTGCTCACCAGCAGTAACGAACCTCCTCTTGTTGGCACTTCTCAGCATTTTTAGTGCTTTTTACTTCTGTTGTGCTCAAATCTTCCACCAAGATCAATGAAAACACCTCACTGGGTTCAGCTCACACCTATTTACAAGTGTGTCTCTTGATCCTGGCACGGGTCAAACGACATGAAAAACACCTCTGAAAGCAGTGCCACGCAGATCTTGAGAGGCCTGTTCTTGCTGTCGTCCCACAGTGACACCTCTGGAACGCAGCAGGACCTGACCCGAGCCCTCCCGCCCCTGACAGTGCGAAACAGTTCGCTCAGGCAGCACATCCCCGCGCTCGGGATGTTTGGGAATTCCAGCAGGAGCGAGAAGCTCCGTTTGTGGGAGGCTCGTGTCCGGCGGCGCTGGCTGTGCCGCGCACCAGCACCGCTCCAGGAACAGGCCTTTTCCATCAACGCAGATCCTTCGCTCGCGTTAGAAAATAAAATAATTTCCATTTATACATGTTTAATGAGAATTTCAAAAGCGTATGACGCAGCTAATGCTTCCAGGCTGTGTGCAGGCATCTGGAGCTGGAGACAAGGAGGTCTGCTGCGCCGCTGGATCCTGGCCCTCAGCCGGGCTCTGCCATCCCCCCTCCTGGAGCTTGGCCTCCCAACCTCGTCACTTAAGATGTGAAAAGCATCTGGGTCCCTGGGCTCCCCCTGCCCGGCTGCCCATGGCAGCAAACAGGTGGGTCGGCCGAGCTACGAGACCGAAACTTGCTCATTAGCAAGCTGTTAAATAATTAATAAGTTTGTATATAATGGCTTCTGTGTACATAATCTCGCATTTTTCAGAAAACTATCATCGCTTTTCAGTTAGTTCCACTCGAGGAAACAAGGGCTCCTGCTTTCACTTGAACAGATGAATATTTATGCCAAGCTTGTTCTGTCTGGGAATGGGGAAAACTGGATTATTTGGCTTCCCAGCACGTGAAAGGTGGGTGGTGGGCACAGCACGTGCTCGGCTCTCAGTGGTGCCCATCAGTCGCTCCAGACCTCCTGCCCCAAATAAGGGGTCTCCAAAATGCCTGAAAGTTTGGCCAGAGAAGCTGTTGATGTCCCACCCCTGGAAGGGTTCCAGGCCAGGTTGGACAGGGCTTGGAGCAACCTTGTCTGGTGGATTGTGCCATCACCATAAATATGGCCTAAATGGGACCGGGAGTGCTCGTCCACTCTGCCTTGGAGGAGCGTCCTTCAGCGAAGCTCAGCCCCAACATCATTTATCCACGAGCTGCACAATGAGCCACCAAAGGGGTTGCTGGAGCGTTTTGGGTGCAAAGAGTCAGCAAACAGGGGTGTTTCAGAAGAGCTTTGTTCCCTCAGGAGCGGCGGAGGTGGCTGGCTCCTTCATGGGGTACGGATCCATGCCCTTGGAATTACACAACTTGGCACCGTGACAGCTCAATGTCAAAGCAGCCCGAGCTGAACAAGAACCTTTTGATCTCAAAATATTCCTCCTTTGTTTTTACGCCATGAGTCGGTGGATTGCCGCTCCTCAGCTTCCACACCGTGACAAGTCCTTCGGCAGCCTCGGCTTGCCGTGGAAACAAAATATTTTGACTTTGCTGTTTATTTCCAGTTTTTTAAAGTGTGTTCTGAGTGAATAACAAATATGCTTTGTGAGGCAGCTGGTGCTTCTTCCTGTAACGCACAAGGTAAGGGAGAAACAAACATATTTGCTTTTGCTCCGTCTATTTATCCAACAATCGTAGCTGCCGTTTTAGCGGCACAAAAATGTAATTACCGCACACGTTGTCGCCAGCCCTAATTAGCGACATGCTTAAGCATACGCTCAGAGACACCGCTGTTCCACGGCAGCGTTCCCGTGGGCTCGGCAAGGGCTGATGGGGACGTGCCCTCCTGGGTCACCTTGTGCTGATCCAACACCGACATCTGCGCACCTTGAAAACCTGGAATTTATTTTTATCCCAAGAAGTCCCAGACACCAAGAGCTGCATCTTCCCCAGAGACCCTCACAGGCGGGAGAACGCTGGAGGGATCCAGTGCAACAGGCAGTAACAGAGCTTTGCAGAGGGTCACAGACCTCACTTGTCCATAATCGAGGCTTTGCTAATCCTCAGATTTTTTATCTTTTCTCCCTTTTCTCCCTTTGCAGTAGCTCAGTGAAAGCATCATTAATGTAATTAAATGAGCAATTTGCTTATTAACAGATTGCAACCTTTTCAACAAGCCTTGTTGGCTATTCCCCCTTTGAACACCAGCTCCTTATGCTCAGGAAGGAAGGGCTTCTCTAAGGAGGGCTTTGAGCTGCACAATCCAAACCTCTGCTCTGCTCCATCAGCAGGACCCAGCTTGAGCTCAGTCCCCAGGGCTGAGTCTGCTGGTCAGTCCTGGGGCTGCCACATCCCAGCCCCACATCCCTGCCCAGGGCTCCAGGAATGCTGGTGCTGAGCAGAGAGCTGAAGCAATGGGTAAGCTGCTCTCTCGCCTTGTCCCTCAGGAAAAAAGAGCCATGAGGCAGGATGGGAACAGCTCTGACATCACTGGAAAGAGAATTAAAAACCCCTGGGAGAGTTTGCCACAATTTCTCACTGTGCATTCAGGAAAAGCAGCTGCTGCTTGTGCCCAGGAGACCCAGCTCTGCTCCAGAATCCATCCCACGTTGTCCTTTCCTGCTCTGAGTGCAGACTAGTCTTTTTTTATTCCCTTTTGATTTTCCCAGTGTGTCTCAAAGTAGGTGATACAGAGGCCATGAGTGGCTCCTCTGCCCTGTGCAGGGCAGGTTGATGCTTATGCTGGGGCCTGTGTGTGGCTCTCAACAGCTTGTCCCAGTGGGAATCCGCCACCGTTCTCACCAGAGAAAAGCACTCAGTGTTTTCCCGGGGCGGTTTTCCCTTCTGCAGTGCTCAGTTGCCTGGATATCTTACACCGCAGTATTAAAGTACATGGATAATTATTACTGTTCACCAGAATAATAGTTTCAAGGATCAGCATCCCTACTTTTCGCAAGGAACACATCCCCAGGCAGTTGCCTTTGCATATAAGCGCACAAAAAAAGTTCAAGTGAGAAAAAACCCCTATCAGCAAAGCACATTTATAGAGATGAGTTATTTGCAAAATTCTGAGCATCCAAACTCATCACAGTAGATTTGAATTACAGAATTATGAGCAACAAGTTCATTTTGACCCTCCAGGCTAAAAAGTTATAATTAGCGCAGGCACCACAAAACTGGCTTTTAATTAAATCAGCCTGGGAATGGAGGGAGTTCTGCGAGGTCCCTCCCTCGCTTACATAAGGCAGCTGGCCCGAGCGGGGATGCTGCGGCGCTCCGAGCCCAGGGAACCTTCCACGGGATTCTCCAGAAAGGAAAGAGGGAAATGGGAAATGGAGGAACTGGGGAGCCCGCAGCCAGCCCGGGATCTCACGGAGTTGTGGCCTGAGGAGCAATCGCCGCCACGTGGTCCGGAAGGATGGTTTGTGTGGGTGAGTCGAGCGGCGTTTTTGGGTCCGTGGTGTTCTGGGTGATGGGGCAGCAGTTCAGGGGCAGCCCCAGCTCCGGTGGCGCGAGGGGCATTGGTGCCACCCTGGTGGGACCCAGTCCCACCCCGCGCTGGGAAGGGCTGGCTCGGAGGACACCGTTTGTACCTCGAAGCCTCCCGATCAGCCGGGCAACGTGTCCCATTACCTGTTGCTGGCATCATAATGGGCTGAGCGTATTCCCAAAAAGCATATGCTGCGGTGCCAAGCGCGGCGATGCCAGGCTCGCAGTTGTCTCTTTCTTCGCACTTTCAAAAGGCTGCAGGAAATGGTGACATATGGCACCCCGGCATATGGCATTTTAATCAACACAGGTAAGGCCAGGGAAAGGAGAGCCAAGCAGCATTCCCTGGGGAGAGCACCCGCCCTGGTCCCACCGGGATGCTCCGGCTGCGTCCCATCCCTGCGGACCGGCGGGCGTGGGCGCTGCCAGTGCCGCCCCAGCGACATTGCAGGACATGCACTGGGTGATCAAATGAGGTAATTAACAGGCGCCTCCTCATCAACACCAAAGCTGAACTTCTAGTTCTGCAAATATATAATTAAAGCACACTCTCATAATTATAAAATTCTCTTCCACTCAAGCAAAGGCGGAGGGATGGCAGGTGCTGGAGTCAGTCCAATTGTTTCCACTCGCTCTCTGTTCCTCCAGCGTGTGGCACAGCCTGAGCATGAGGGTGAGGGAGGGTGGGTGGTGGGGCCAAGGGCAGAGCTGGGGGCTCATCAGTGAGACCCTCATGGCAGAGGCTGTGCTAGTGCCCAGGGCAGGCACCAAATGGGGCTGGGGGAGCGCTGAAGGCAGCACTGCAGCTGGTGAAGCCTCTGGAAGGATGAAACCCTCTGGTGCTGTCTCTGATGATGAGTAAAGTTGTGAGCAGTTTCAGGAGTCACTGCTGGGAGCGGAGCCTGCACTGCATCAGGAAGGACAAGGAAGGCTGTCAGCACAAATACCTTGCATAGACGGGAAAGCAAATGTTGCTACTTTCCCTTAATATCCAAAATTATCTGCAAATGCCACTGCTGTCATATTCTATAAATATTGACTGTTCCCAAAGCCTCCTGCTCAACAGCCCTCCCCAAGCCCACTCCTCCCTCCAGGCTGCACACCAAATCATCCTGTTCCCTTCCCATGGGCGACAAACAGCAGGAACAAAACCATTGCGGGAACGCGAACACCCAACTAATCACGCCAGACCTGGAGACTGAAACCTGGCCAAGCTCCACACACAGGGAGGACATGAAGCACCACAGACCATGTGAATGCTTTTGCCTCTGTGAAAGCAACCAGGGGGTGATGGTCACCCTGCAATCCCTGCTTGGATCAAAGGAAAAGGAGCTTTTCATTCCAGTGCTGAGCCAGTGAAACTCATCGAGGCTGGGTGGCAGTGGGAGCAAAGCCTGGAGCACCCACAGCAGCCAGCCGAGCGTGGGTGGGAAGCATTGCCTCCGGAGCCAACCTACCACCATCCCCAAAATAGCTTGAGGATCCAAGGGAAGGGCACAGGGGGGTCCATGGATGCCTCCACATGAGCTGGGCTTTCCCGAGCATGGCTCTGGGGGACAACGGGAGAAAGGATTCAACCCACGTCTGCAGGCGGAACCCACACCCACACCTGTGTGGGCTGCTCAAACCAGGACTCTGGAAAAGCCAATGGAGAAAATCTCAACCGTGCCAACCTCTTTCTATGCCCTTGTCCCTTCTCCAGGGGAACAATCGCTGCTGAGGATCTTTGCCAAAATTAGTTCCTCTAAGATCTGAGGGATCTTTCTGCTTCTGCAGCGAGCAGTGGGAGTGAGTCCCCAAATCCAGTTAGTCACAGTCACTGGATTACATCGGACCTTGTCCTTCTGCCTTTAATAACATGATTGTTTGCTGCATAAGGAGCTTTATGTAACTGGGAATCAGGGGTGATCTGCAGGACTGCACAAACTGGAGCTGCCAACCATCCATTCTCTCTGGGCTCGTGTGAACCTCCTGCTCCCAGCCCACACCCGAAAAATAACCTCCTTGCTTTGGCAGTTAAAGGTCTAACCCCCTATGGTGGTCCTCTTGGTGTGGGACTTCAGCCTGCCCAAGGAGGGCTGCTCCCCTAGCTGTGAACACCAGCAGTTCCTGGAGGAAAGTCGTGTGGAAGCACCTGCAGATTCCAGATTCTGTTGGGGAAGAGCATGAGCCCTTTCCAGCCTGGGGGCTGGCTTGGGTAACCCACTCAATGCTGCTGGAGCGGGATCCACGTGGATTCACAAGAGGCAACTTTGGGATCCTGGTGAAACAGCTGGCACAGTATTTATTATTGCCCTGGGTTTCAACCATGGATTTAGATATTGATGGAGTCTGCGCCTCCAAGCAAAGAGTGCTAATTAGCACCCGAAACAGAGAGCCAGCTTTTAATTAAACACAGCTTAGTGAGAAGGACCTGTTAGAGACATTGTGCTTTGTGCGAGAGCGATGCATGCAGGAGGATTGTGGAGCAGAACTGAGCCTGGCAGGGCACAAGGCACTGGGACAGGAGT
>JAWWES010000055.1:3751722-3762482 GCA_035583135.1 Lophotriccus pileatus
GCATTGCCAGGCCTCGGGGCTCCTGCTGCTGATACCCTGCTCTGTCCTGCCCACCCTGCCTCCTCCACCAACCACCAGCTCGTTCCTGCCATCGCAAACAACCAAACAAGCTGCACGGAGAAGAGAATAATATTAATATTAAAAAGGCATTTATAGTTTTAATCAAGCTTTGGGAGGAAAAGACAGCTTAACACGGCACTTTACACAGTTGATAAAATGTTTGACATTTACTGGTGCCTGTAATGAATCTTGTCTCAATTTTCTCTTTTAAAATGCCACTCCAGATACTCGATCTATCTGTAGGGTTTAAAAAGCACTTATCCAACAAAGTGTTATCACGACGGAAAATACGAGAGGGCGGCTCGGTGGAGCAGCACCAGCTCTGGGGTTTGCTGGCGCCCCAGTGGGCAGTCTGTGGGGCAGGCAGTGGAGGGGAGAGCTGGGGCAGCTCCATGGCCCAGCCCACCAGAACACCCCCGTTTTCCCGCTGGTCACAGCACGCGAGGCCCAGCCATGGGATACAGCAAAGCCATGGACGTGGAGGAGGCTGGAAGTTTACTTTGTCCCAAAAGAACAGACCTTGGCTGCCAGCGCTGCCCACAGCAGGATGGCACGTGGGCTTTGGGTGTTGTTATCAGGGAACCGCAGCTCTCCTGCGCAAACAGAGCTGCCGCTCCACGGGCGCTGATCCCAGGAACGCTCCTGCTCCTCCTCTGGAAGGACACTGCGGAGGGAAGTATCAGCAGTGAACACAGGCAGCTGCTGGCCCGGGCTTCCCTTTGAACAACCACTCCAACGTCCTTTGCTTCTCCCTTTTTGCTTCTCTTTTTTTTTTTTTTTCAGAGAGAAGAAATGAATTATTCTATGGAAGTTAGTGCCTGTCTCAGGAGCCTGGTATAGAAAATTAGGTTTTAATAGCTTTGAGATTGAGGCTCTTTGGGTCAATAGGACAAGATTCAGACAGTGAAATCACAGGCCCATAAAGGGAAAAAAAGCAAATATTTTGTTAGTCATCAGAGAGTCACAGTCCAAAGATAGCAGGCAGGAGCTTAAAATACCGCTGTGCTCGTCAGCTCCCGAAGTGTTTAGTCATAAGCTCCTTTTTTCTCTTGTTGTCTCTCTATATATTAGCTTTGGGAATGGAGCATTTGGCTTTCTGTCCTCGGACGTGCCTGGGAATTCCTCAAGTTACCGCTGGAATTGGAAAGTTTGCTCTGAACCAAAAGCACTTGAAGTCTGTGAGGTGCCGCAAAGAGAGAAGCCACTAACTCAGCTGGCGCTTCGGATCACTCAGGACAGAGAACTTCCAAAGAAGTTCTGCCAACAGCACTGGAATTATTTAACTCATTATTAAAGGGATGAATGGGTTATAATTATTCTTAATTTCCTATTCAGAGCTCATTACCACCCCTAAGAAGGGCAGGTGGGGAGCCCTTGAGATCCGGCAAGTTACTTTAAATATTCATACAGCTGAGTGAAACTTCTCATGGGCTGGAGCTGTGACAGGGAAATGGTCCAGATGGGCTGGGAAGTTTCCCCCATGGCTGCTGCTCCCTGAGGGAGCATCCCAGCCCTCTGCTGCTGTACCAGTCACCCAGGGCTCAGCAGCCCATGCTGGCAGTAGCACCAGCCAAGCATTCAGAGCTCAGACACTGTTAAAGGACCCCCCACTGCAGAGCAGGAGGTGGGCACCTCAGCAGTTTATCCAGGCCACTCACTGCTCTGTGGCTACTCCAGGTTTTAGCTGGGGTGAGGTGGGGCAGAGGAAGGCCACAGGACTGGGACGTGGTGCCTGGTGAGAGCCGCTCTCCTCCGGACACGGGTGACAGCACACGGAGCAGCGCGAGTGGGGACTGAAAACTGCCTCCAGCACACCCATCATGGAAACACACGGAAATGTCACATTGCTTTAAGTACTGCGCCCAACTTCTGTCCTCCAATCAGTGCCTAATTTCCTTCCAAGGATAAAGGCCGTACGTTATTTTTGGCTGACCACTCCGGCTCGGGGCACTCTGATTTCCCCCCGTGCACTCAGAGGACAGACGCTTCCGTGATGCCTCAGAGCCAAGACAGAACAAGCACATTCCTAATGGCTGGCAGAGCCGTGTGAAACACATTAAATGTATTAACTTTGGCACTTGCTGGGTCTCGGGAGGAGCTCTTGGAGCTGCTCATCAGCTTTGCCTCCGGTCCCCTGGCTCCTTTCTGCTCTCCCCTTCTGCTTGGGAAATTCCCTGTCCCCACACCACAGCTGGCTGGAGGTCACCGACATTTGCCAGCAGCTTATCCGTGCCCCCCCGGGAGCCGCCCGGGCCGCCCGGCGAGGCTGGCAGATGGCACTGAGCCATCCCGAGCCGCAGAGCAGCTGAGCCAGCCCGGCAACCCCCGGGCTGGGAGATGCTCATTGCTCCCAGGGGCTCCCATGACCCCGCAGCCAGCTCATGAGCAGAGCAGGGAGCAGGGAATGTGTCCAGGACGGCATGACCGACTGCTCTGTTGGCTCAGGGACACCCAGAGTAGTAACATCCAGACGCTTAAAGGCTGGCCGGGACTCGCTGTGGGCTGAGCTGCCCTGAGTGAGGCTCTGGGAGGAGCGAGGCGAGGGACAAGGCGAGTGGCAAAGCTCACTCCCTGGCCACACACAGCCTGGGATTTGATTACACTGTCAGTAAAAGAAGCACTGGAAGATAACGCCCTGAATGGCACGGGCCATGTGGGCTGCTGCTGCCAGAAAGGGAAAATTGCCCTTTGTTCTTCACAAATAAATCCGAGGGAAAGCCCATTCTGAGCAGGCAGCATTCTCTGGGGACTGCCGAGGGCTTCGCAGGCATTGCCATGAATAACAGTTTATCTACAGAGTTTCGTTGAAAATGAAGCCTCAGACACAGCCTCAAATTATGGGGATGCTGTGAAAATGGCTTTATAAACTATTGCTTTTTCCTCTCTGAGCAGCAGCAAAGTACAGGCCAGACAAAAGCCAGCCGAGACTCTAAATGTCATAAATAAGTCAGCAGAGCTGATAAAAATAAAGGATGAAATATAATTCAGCCTTTCAGTGACAGATCCCATCTTAGCCGTGATATAGGGTCTGTTGAGACTGTCATTGCTTCAGGAAATTAAAGAATGAGCCCATTAGTGAGGATATTTAAAGATGTTCATATTAAGATTATGACTTCCCAGACTCAGCCTGAGCAGGGAACTCACTCGATTCCAAAGTCATTTTTCACAGTCCTTTTTCAGTCCTGCCCTGAACTCCCAAAAGGTGCCATCAGGGGTCATGGCACAAGGAGGGAGTGGGGGCTGTGGGTGACAGCACCCAGCTCAGCTTGTCCGTTGCCATGGCAACAGGAAAACCTGTCCAGAACCTCGAGAGATGGTGCAAGCGAGGGATCCGTAACCACCGCCACTCCCTGCACACACGTGTGAGCATCTCCACCCTCCCTTGGCTCCTGGAGCCAGGAGCAGCCGCTGCCATTCACTTCCACTCCTGTCTGGCCAAGCAAACACAGATATTGGCAACAACAGAGCAAATCACATCCCAAAAGTGGCTGACTGAGGGAAAGGAGCTGCAGGGAGGAGGAGGAACGGGGAGCACCCGTGGCCTGGGATGGGCCCGGGGATGCTCCTGCCTGGAGGGATGTTGGGTAGAAGAGAAAAGCAGCAGCAAAAAAAAAGGTGAAGGTTCTAGTCCTGGTATGTTGAAAAACTGATGGATAATTGTAATTAGCTTTCAGAATTTTTAATTATAGAAGGGGTATAAATAATCACAAAGCGCAGCTTCACTAATGAGAGTCCTTGTGCTCAGAAACACGGGGATGCATTTGTTAGGGAGACTTTGAAAGCTCTGCTGTTAATTAGGTGTCTCACAGCCAGCAGGGTTTCAGGAGAAGGAGAAACATGTATACATTTAAATCAGGCTCATTGTGAGAGGTACCCAACATCAATTATGGGATAGCAGGGTGCTAAAATGAACGCGACTTGTAATTAGGGAGTGGATCTGAAAGGCAGAGGAAGAGCCTTTGCTTCCCCTCAGGTGTCTGTCAGAGGTGTTTAGTGTTGGTCAGGACACAGGAGGAGATGTGACCTGCCTTCCTCACACTGGAGAGCACCCCACAGTGGTGACCTGCCTTCCTCATGCTGGAGAGCACCCCACAGTGGTGACCTGCCTTCCTCATGCTGGAGAGCATCTCAAGGCATCCCTTGGCAGGCTGGGATGGATCAGAGCTTCAGCTGGACGTCACTGCTGGGGCTTGTACAGCCCTGTGCCACTGCTTTTATTGGCAGGGAAGCAGAAAGGGAGGGAGAGGGCTTGATTAGTTTAATTAAACATGTGGAAGCAGATTGCATTTCCCCACCCACAAAACCCAACACAGCACCTGGGGAGCTGCTGGCCCTGCTCTGGCCCACACCCAATGATCCCCCGTGGGTGCACAAAATAAAACAGCAGCTAAAGAGAGCGAGTGAGGACGGTTTTTTCCTTCCACTTCGTTTCTGGGGCCACCTGGTGTGTTTTCTTGCCGGTTATAAACAAGCAGAAAAGAAGATGACAAAGGCGGGGAGACACTTTCTGAAGTCGTGTCTGTTTTCCTCTGCTCGGAGAGCAGTGGTGAGCTCAGGCCCCAAGGTCGATTTCCACTCTCCTTCCTTACATCTTTTTTGGTTACAAATCTCAAGCTCTGACACAGGAGTTTATGCAAGTAATTACATTTAGCTGGTATTTGGCTAAATCTAATGAAGCAATGATAAACAGCTCAGCGTTTTCTTCCCTGATGACTTATGAATATTAATTTTGCTGTCAAAAAAGAACCTCTGCTCATTGCAAAAGATTAGATTCCCTTGCTAAAACTTGGGGAGGGAGTAGGAGTTCACCAGAAAGGCTGGAGTTTTAGGAAAGCCTCCATCTGCTCCTGTGTGCAGAGCAGCAGGCTGGGTTTAGGTGCCTTCGTGAGGAATGGCTGTCCATCACCATCTGATCCAGCTGTCCTTATTCTTTCGGCAGAAACCCGTTTGAGCATGAGCTGTAAGGACACACCAGGCTCTGCATGTGCCATAGTTCAGGCAGCAGTGACTCCAGGAGTTCCCCTCCAGCCAGGAGGTGCCTCTGGCAGGAAAACAGCCCCAAAGTCTTCTACAAGTTATTTTCCTCGTAGCACATGGCTCCCCCTTTCTGGCATTTTCTCCCTGTGTTTTCGAGGGAACCAGCAAAGCCCTGCCCTGCAGGAAGATCCCAGCTCTTCACCTTCATGGGTGGGTGTTAATCTGCCGCTCGATGGTCATTTCTCGCAGCGTGGGAAGCGCGGTGCTGTTGCCAGCACAGGAACTCTGGGACTGGAGACCACCCTGCACTCCAGCGTTTCGTGGGATGCTCCTGCTGCTGGCTGCATGCCAGCCTGGCAGCCCCACGGGCTCGGGGTGCTCATCCCTGGCTCCCTGCAGCCCCCTGCACTCCTCCTTGCTGCTCAGAGCCCCGTCTCGGTGCCAGCATCGTGTTAAGCTGTTTCTAACTTTAAGCAGCTCGTGGGCTGCAGCGAAGCACAGTTTGCACATGACGCGAGGGGAGCCGTGCGGCTCCTGCTGGTGAGGGGGCAGCGTGAAAATGACTCTGCCTGGGTGGGTGTGGGGCAGTGAGACCCAGGTGGCCGCCGTGGCCCTCGGCAAGACCCCGGCGCGGTGGTGTTTGCCTTGCCAAGCCATCTCACACCGAGGAGGGAATTGGAGCTGCTTCTTCCCAGCAGCTGCTCTCAGCAGCCCAGTAGGATGTGTTGAGTTTTTTGACGTTGCTCTTAAGCATCAGCACCCTGTGCCCGAGGCTGTGCCGAGGGCTGGGGAAGCAGCCTGAGTGCAGTGGGGTTCAGGTCTGTCCGGTTCGAGGGGCACAGGGGGACCACGGCAGCTCCTCAGCGCCCGCATCCTCCATCCTGACTTCTTGGCAGGGTACCAGGACCCTCCCACAGGAACACACCCATGCCAAGGCTCTGGAAGGGGCTGGTGAAACAGTGTGAGGGTTTACAGTGAAAACAGATGCTAAACTCTGATTTTGGCAAAAGGAAGCATCTCCAGCATCTGCTCGAGAAGATGCCCAGGTTGGGGAACGTGGGAGCTCCCAGAGCCCAGCAACTGCTTAACGAAGCTCATCTTCCCTGTTCAGCCTTGTGCAGCTCAGAGACAACAGGAGAAGCACTGATGAGTTCACCACTGACTGGTTTAAAACACCTCGACGTGCTGAACCGTTTGCCCGTGCTGTGGGACTTTGTTCTCTGCCATCCAACTTCCCAGCGGTGCTGCCGCCCACGCCGCTCCTCAGACCTGCTCGTCTGCCCGGAGCCGGGCTGGGAAAGGGATGTGAGCAGTGACTGCTCTGCCGCTGACGGGTACGACTGAGTGTTCCTTACAACAAGGAGGGGGAGAGGAGAGGGTATTCTTGCCTGTGCAAATACCATCTGAATTCAGATTCAAATAACATTGTAGCAAATCTGCAGCACTGGAGATAAAAATGGTAATGAGTTTTAATAGTTTCCTTTGATTTCCACTATTGAAATCAACTCCGGGAGGCTGATATTGTATCAGGAGATGTTAGATCCCTGGTCACACATCAGGCAGCTGTACAGCTTCCAGGGGTGAGGCAGAGGGAATGGCATACTGCTGCTGCTGCTTCGGAGCGTCGTGGCTGTGGCGAGAGCAAAGAGCTGCGAGAGGCGCCCATTAGAGCAGCCGTGCAATTAGTCCAGCTATCGATCGTTAATATGCTTTTAATCAATAACCTGGGCAAAGCCAGGAGCTGGATTGATATTGCAAGGGTGTGCAGTATCCATAAAATTGTCATCTGAGCATCCAGGGAGGTGAGCTGCTCCTCCGCTGCTGATTAGCTGGACAAGGATGTAATCGGCCAGGGAGAGGCAGGAGGTGATGCCAGGTTATTCACTGCCAAGTGCATTCCCTGCCCAGCACACAGACTCCCACCAGCGCCAGCTCCCTCACTGCAGATCAGCATTCCAGCTAACTGTGCATGTCCACACATGCTCTTCCATGTCGAAATCCAGGATTGGCACCTGTTCCCAGAAAGTAAACTCATCCTGACACCTCCGATCAGTTACCGGTGCTCGTGTGAGCAGCCACAAGTCCAGACAGAGTCATGGGGTTGGGAAGGAATTGCTTCTGCAGCCCTGCAGGTGCGAAGCCCCTTAACCCCAGTTTCCCTGAAGGATCCGTCACCTCGCTGCGAAGCCAGGTCACGTCACGGCCACGAGCAGCCTGTCAAACCTCCCCTGTGCCAAATGGAGCTCTGTCCCGCGGCGGGGCCGTGCCGGCCGGCAGCGCGAGGCCGGCGCCCTGGGCTCTGGATGAGCCCTGTGTGCTCACGAGGAGCCATCTGGGTCAAATAGCAGGAGGAAAGCTCGAAACCTCTTCTTTTTTTTTTCTTCTCTGAGAGCTCAAGGGCAAAATTTGAACATCAGAGGCAGGGACACGTCTTCCTGGGCTGATTTGTGAACATCTTGTTGAGACATCCAGGATCAGGTCTGAGAATATTTTAGTGATGCAGAGAGTGATTCAGAGTCATCCGGGTTATCCCCCCTCGCTGAGCGTGCGACTGAAATGTTTGTGGCTGAGTATCACCCGGGCAGAGCCGAGCGGTCACACCGGCACACAGACTGTCATGTTCATATCCCAGGATCTCCTCAGCCTCGCAGCAAAGCTGAGAGGAGCAGCCATCATTTTCATACACGTGCTCTGCGCTGGGGCAGGGGCTCCCTCACGCAGCACCGCTCCTGGATCCGACCCAGCTGCTCCTGGAGGAGGGTACACAGCCCCTTCACTGGCTTCCCATACAGCATGTCCGACCAGGAGGGCTGAGATGCTTGTGGGAAAGGCCAGGAATACACTGTGGCTCAGGAAAAGCGGATCCCTATAGTTTTTACCCCAGAAGCTGTAAGTGCAGGAGGTTAAATTCTGGAGCTCGGGAATGCGGCTCAGCCTGGGGGATGTTTAGGATGGCTGGCTCTCCCCAGCTCCCACCCTGGGGTTCCTCCCACCCTGGCTGTGCTGCAGGAGCGCTGGCTCCGAGCAGGAGCAGCTGCCCAGAGGAATCTCCAAGCACCTTTCCAGCGGGTGCTGTCTCTTCCTGGCTGCCGGCGCGCGCAGATGAAACGGCGCCTTGTTCCTTCCCTCGGCGCTAACCAGCTGCCCAAAGACAAACTGGCCTCCCTTGGGGGGCACATTAGAAATGCTTAAGCAAATTAGCCATAAATAGAAAATGTAACATATGGGGCTGTAGATAATGTTTCATTATAAATTATCATATTCTCCAGGGAGATACGCCTCTTCCCTTCACACCAAAGACTCTGGGTTTCTTCTTCTGTGCAGATTTTGAGTTTCTTCTTCTTCTTTTTCTCTTTTTTTTTCTTTTTTTTTTTTCCTGGGGTAACTGTTTCTGACAACGATTGGACTCAGTAGTTGATTTCCTGGGTGTGGAAACTGGGATATGTAGCTCACTTCTGCTGCAAATCCTCCTTCCCTCATTAAAAAAGAAAATAAGCGAATACAGTCCTGGTGAAAGGTGCCTGAGCAAAGGCCCTGAAGATTAAAGGGGGCTGTTTATCCATTGCAGAGCTGCACCAAGACAGCAGGACTGCTCCCTGCTCTGTGCCCAGCACTGCTGGTGCTGCAGCACCAGGGCCCAGCTCTCAGCCACAGGGACAATTAGGCACTTTCCAGACCCGGAATGCCCACGACGTATTCCCTCTGTGCAGCTACCTCTGAAATTCCCTCCTCCTGCTCAGGCTGAATGGCTCAAGAGGAATCTGCCCAGTGCAGATGCATGTCCTTGTGAGCCCATCCATCATCCCAACACCATTCAGCCACTGGGGAGCCTGGTGGGCAGCACAAAGCTCCTCCCTCCTTGAGCAAGTTCTAGAAAACTGTGTTACTATTCACCCACCCACAGAGTCCTCCAGGGAACAGACTCCCCAGACAGCTCAAAATTCATCGTCCACATCCTGAAAATTGACTGGTTTGGTGCTTTCTTCTGCTTTACTTATTATCCTGTAGGGTTTTTTCCCACACTGATCCAGAAACAGGTTCCCAGTAGCCACTGGAAGCTCCTATCTTGCTCCAGGAAGGCATTTCTTTCCTTGCTGAAACCACTCTGGGCTGACCTCCACCAAAAAAGCCTCAATGCCCATGCAGGTGGCAGCAGAAAAGAGATTCTTTTCCCCATAACACTATTGTCTGTGTAAACACAGACTGTGTAGGCAGGAGCCACAGCACAGGAAGCAGTTTCTACTTCACATCTATAGGTGCATATGGATGTTGGTCTCCCAGAAAATAGAAACCAAGCCCATTTGAAGCACTTCATGTGCTTGGATTATTGCAGATGCGGAGATTTACCTGCTGTAATTGCAGAAATCTTGGCACTTGCACCCTGGAGCTAATTGATGTCATCAAAGCTCTGAACGAGCCCTGATTTTGGTAGTTACAGTCCCACCTGGCACCTCCTCCTCTCCGTAATAACCACAGGCTTAAGGGAAAGGAAATGTAGAAATGAACATCTGTTGCAATGCAAATATTTGGGAGGAGGGTGGCAGCTCCTACTGGAGATGTTTCCCTGCCTGGTTGCATGCACAGCACGTCCACTCCTGCACTGTCAGAGTCTTCCTCTCCTGCCAGCGGCATGCAAGCACCGGAGCATATTTGCTGGTGGGATCCTGTCCTTCCCAGGACCAAACTGGCCCTGGGGGGGCGGGATGTGGCTGTGCTCAGAGCAGGGGGGATGCTCTCCCTGTTGTCCCGTCCCTGCTGTGCTGCTGTGCGCTGTCAGGGCGGATTTGCAGCGGTTCCTGGTGGCACCGGGAGGTTCAGCGGATATCCCGTTACGCTGGGGACAGGTGACTTAACTGGGTCAGCTGGCTTTGCTCTGCAAAGGCTTAGAGCTCCACATCAGCTGCCTCAGTGAGCCTCTTGCAAACTTCAGAACAGAAGGAAAAAAACCTTCAAATTTCGCTGGAGTTTCATTCTTGATGGAAGCCGGGGGAGACGTGCCCTTGCCTTGGCACTGCCGAATGGAGAAGGTCTCTGGGTGCTGGGAGTCTGACCTTTCTTCCCACAGGGATGCTCACATGGCACTGGGGCTGGAGGGGACCCAGCAGCACTGCCTCATCCATCTGCAGTGCCATCATCACTCCCAGAGGAAGATGGAGTTGCCATTAGAAGACCCAACCACAGGACTGCTTCTCTCCAGGATCATCCCTGTCCCTCGAGGCTTTCATGCCGTGCAGACCCTCACAAGGACCTCAGAGTACGGTGACAGAGTCCCTGTTAAATTACCTTTGCACATCCGAGCTGGAAGCAGCGGCTGCCACAGCTCACAAGGCTCAGAGAAACCTTCAGCCCAAGGAAATACTGACCTTTCCCACAGAGCAGCAGAGCATGAGGACGAGCGGAGCTGTGCCCTCCACAGCCGGCTGAGAGACGAGCATCCCGCGGATCAGCTCCGTCAGTTAAAATAAACAACAACCCCAACTATCCCTGCCAGGGCTGAGCTCCGGCTTATTGTTCCAGTCAAAAAATAATTATTGCCCCGAGGCCTTGGAGATAAAAAAAGTGGAAAAGGAACAGCGAAGGCAGCAAGAGGGAAGATCTGGAGCAGTGATTCCCTCACCAGTGCTGGGCCCTGATGCTGGATTCCTGTAGGCACAGGAAACGATGCACAGCCAAGGACAGGAGTCACAGCCTACCTGGGTGTTTGATCCCCTCCTTCACTCCTT
>JAWWES010000055.1:3762582-3779825 GCA_035583135.1 Lophotriccus pileatus
GGGAACAGGGAGGGAGGCAACACTCTCCAGACACCTCAGCTCTCCTCTGAGGGCTGACAGGCTCTGGGGTGGGCGGCGATGCCCTGGGCACACAGAATTTCAACCAGGCAGAAAAACGGGTGTGTGCCAGGGATTAATATTTTTCTGCTCCCAGCCAGCATTTCCACACGAAGGGGCTGCCTCAATACTGAGGGCACAGGAGGGAGGTGGCAGGCTGGGGTCCCCCCGTGCTGTCTCTGGCGCCGGCGGGTGCTCCGGCGGAAACTCCGCGCCCTTCCAGGAGCGGAGCGGGCGCGGCTCCCGCACGTCTGCGCAGAGCAAACACAGATTATGCCATTTCTTCAGGCCTTTCATTTCACACGTCATTTTTTCTATCTAAGTATAGGTTTACACGAGAGGTAATTACCATCCTTTCACAGCTCTTCGTGCAGAGCAAAATGAGACGGAGTATTACATTCGTAATCTAATCGTAAATAAAAAGGGCCGTAATAACCCCCAATTAGCACATTAAAGTGTGTCAAGGACTCATTTTACCACTCCAGTGTAAACAAGACCCCCAGGAACACCTCACATCGCTGAGGCAGCACCGGTGGGTCCCTCCTCTCCCTCCCAGAACCAAGTTATGCAACACCCTGAACACCAGCCCTTAGTTGGAGTCAGACATGGATTTTTCATGAGGATAAATTAATCATGGGCAATTCTGTTCCCTCTGCCAACACATCTGGTGTTGGACAGAGAGGAGAGGGCTGGAGTCTCTTCTCCCAGGCTGCCAGGGCAGCATCACTGGCTCCCACTGGCACATGGTTACAGCCAGGAAGCAAAGGGTGGCATAAAGATGAAGGTCAAAACTGGCCAGGAGCCCATGGCTGCTCTCAGAGTTAGGCACTGAACACAGTGTTGGATGAAGAGCATCTTCTCCCAACACTCCAGGGTGAGCAACTGCCCAGGTGGGGTTGGGCACGGCCCCCACCCTGGGGCTGTGCCCAACAGTGTGTGTTGGCCACTCAACAGGAGGCACCAATTTTTCTGTAAGCACATGGAAGGCAAATGGGCTCAGGCCTTTCCCGAAGCCGTGATTGCAATCCCCCAGGGAGACTCATTTTCAAATGATCTTGTTAGACATTGTTAAGAATTGATATATTTGCATAGCATGAATGTTAAAACTCAGAAAGAACTCAAATGCCAATTAGAACCACGGCGTTTCCCCCCCCTCCTCATTAATCAGTCATAAAAGAGCAGCTCCAGGTGTTTTTCCCTGACTAAACGCCGGCAGAACTCCACAGTTATTAATCTTGACGACCCGAGTGCCATCACCATGCGCAGATTTCAGCAAAGTGAGGGAAGACTGGGAATGACTCAGGATGTGAGGTGTAAGCGCAGCTGTGGATCACTCCCAGGCCTTGGGACCACCCCTGGGATAACCCTGCTGGGATAACACAGGCTTCGAACGCAACAGTCGGGGATGCCACGGGGATAACGGCGCTGGGATAACCTTACACTGCATAAAATCAGCAAGGAAATCTAGAATTTCACTTCGGAAAACAGGGAGGAAGTGATGAGTCAAGCACGACCGGGCTGACAAACACTCACGCTGATGTTTGGAGGAAAGGAATACCGCCCTTGGGTGAGGAGGACGCCATGGGGAAAGCAAAAGGCATCACAATTCCATCAGAACGTGGGCACTGCAGGCAGGTGGGTTGTGTTAAGGTAGCAGAGAAAATACGCATACCTGGCATGGCAGGAGGGTCCAGAGTGCCTGCACTGCATCAGCTGTAATTAGCAGCACCCAATTATACCAGTGATGATGAAAAAGCAATAACCGCAAACTAAAAATACCTCCCCTGGGAGAAGCGTGGCCAGTGTTTGAGCTGATAAGACAGAGAGCAAGGAAAAAGATGAAGCAGCAAACTGTCCTTCCACTTAAAAGGTAGGGTTTCAGATATGCAGATTTTCAATAAGCTTTTGAAATTCTTTAATAAAAATACTGTTAAATATTAATTATATTGCTATTTATAAATCTATACATAATTAATAGGAATAATTAATGGAGCAAGGATCGGTTAAGAACTGTCTTCTAAATATTTGAATAGTGAAACATAATTATGTTTTGATGTGAAAATGTCAGGAATACACTGAAGTGTTTTTCCATTATTGAAATCAGCAAAACTCGCTGGGAACTGGAGCCCCGAAAAGGGGTTGTTTCACCTTGTTCCACTTCACCCCCAGAGTTTTTGTGCCCTTTGCTGCCTGGGGACAGCGAACGCCAGCGAGAGCGAGAGCTGTTGACACAACCTGTGGTTCATCACTCTTTCAGGCCACAAACACCCTCGTCCCCCCGAGCACCGATGGGGAGCAGCACCTTCCGACAGGGACAAAGGCACAGCCGTGGCCAAGGCCAGACCACACGCATCGTGGGAAGCTCACACAGATACCCAAAATACTTGGCTGCTTCGCCTCCTTTTTGGGAGATTTCATGGGAAGGAGATGCCAGGCTGTTTGCTCTGAAATTCGTGACCTCGCTGCGTTTGAAGTGAAAGCGGGGTGGGCAAGCACGAGGAACGACCGAGGAGAGGCAGGAGAGATGGAGGGAAGTGCTCTGTGGGAGCTGCTGAGACCTGAAGCAGGGTTTTCTGGGCTCCCAAGCAGCATTTTTGGGACTCTTTGGTCAAACGTGCCCCCACCACTTCGTGCTGCATCCCCAGGCAGCGCTGCCTGCAGCAGCTCCAGAGTCCATCTGCAGCCCTGCTCTGCAGGTTTGGGAGGGCTCTGCACTAAAAGCAATGCCAGTCACACATTTTCCTTTCCAGGAGAACACAGTACAAGCTTTTGCACTTAGTCAAAAGGCTTTTTCACCTTAAAAGTGAGATTTGCTGCGAGGGAACAAAGAATCCCAAATATGTTTTATTTCCAAATAGTCTTTTATGCCCGCTTGCTTTGTCCTGAAAAACTCCTGCTTGGTTCCACTCCCTGCTTTTGTGTTTGCTGATGAATAGGGTCATTGAGCCATGGCTGTGCTGGAGGGTGAGCCCCAGGCCAGGCTCTCTGGCACAGCCTTGGCACACGGTGGGCAGAGCTGGCTGAGGAGCTGGACACGGCCACTGGCACAGCAGGAATGCTGGGACCTCCTGCTGGGGAATGGCATCCGTGGAAATCGGGTCCAGCTGGAGCCTCCCTTGCTACAGAGCCCTACGGCCCTCCCACAGCACCAGGGACTCATCCACTCCATCCACGAACGCTCTGGAGCCTCTGTTACACAACCCAATCAACCCAGCGCTGAGAGGAGGTGGCGAAAAACACAAGAAATTTAGTAGAGCGTGTGAAAGATGTTACAAACTTATAAATTTTCCCCTAATGTGATCCTTATGCAGACCTAGGCACGAGGCTGGGGCTGCTACCCCATCACTCACCCTGAGAAATTCAACTTTCCCAAATTTTGCACGTTAAGGAGAGGTCTGCAGTTTGGTTTCCCAGTTTGCTTGTTTTTAAATGCGTAACACGAGTGATTACATCTCAAACCGAACGCTTCAAAGGCCTTCTGACTTTCTGGAAGATTCATGGCATAGCTTCCCTATTTTTTTTTTGAAGAGGAAAGTACATTTATTTATTGCACTTTAAGGGAGAGATAGTATCTCACAGCCAATTCCCTAAAACAGCTCTGCTGTCCTAAGGAACTTCCCAAGGATTGCTCTGCTCAGCTAATACATTACCATAGAGAAGGGGAACAAATGACCTTAAAATTTGGATATCTGTCTCTGATGGGTTTCTCTGTGGTGTTCAGAAAGAAGTAACAGCCACAGACCTCCCCCAGGCCTGTGCAGAAAGCAGGAGCTATTCTGTCTGTCCTGATGCTCCTGCCAAAAATCTTTGGCTGCAGCAATGCCTTGAGGATCTGTGTGTCAGCAGAGGGGGAGGTGCCCCCTGCTAGGGCCTGGCAGATTTTTCTCACGACTTTGTGGGCTCGGGGCTGTCCCTGTCCCTGGGCTCTGCCCTGCAGGAGCTTTGGGTCACTGTCACGGCACCAGGTGGGAGTCCAACCATGGCTCCTGGGTGTCCCTGTGCTCACACCCAGCTCACCTGAGACCCTGTGAGAGACTGAAACGTTGTCAATGTCTTAAACATTGTCAAAATCATAGAAAGACTTTCTGTCAAACTACACAGAAGCAAATGCCTGTCTGGGAGCACCAAAGCACCCCACCTTCCGAATATGCCTCCTGACTGGAAATTGGACTGTGACCAGAGGCTGAGATAAGACTGTTGTCCAATTATCTCAGGTCTGAAGAGAAATAAACAATGCTCAGGGAAGAAGACTGTATCTGTGTTAAGAATCAGCCCCAGCTGGCCTCTGTGGGTGGAGGAAGACAAGGGTTTTAGGTCTGTGATGGGGAAATCTTTCCACACAAACCAGAAGGATTAA
This sequence comes from Lophotriccus pileatus, assembly GCA_035583135.1. Taxonomy (NCBI): domain Eukaryota; kingdom Metazoa; phylum Chordata; class Aves; order Passeriformes; family Tyrannidae; genus Lophotriccus; species Lophotriccus pileatus. The sequence continues at coordinate 3,766,997 of JAWWES010000055.1, forward strand.
ACCATCAAAGACCCCCAGAGCACCCCCTGATTCATTCCTAAGGCCTTCCACCACCAGAGAACTGCACATGATCCATGTGAGGCAACAAATCCAGAGCCTTTGGCAAGAGACTGCAAAGCTTCCCCCTCCACGGGGTGCCTGACATCTCCTGAACGTGTATTAGTCCATGGACTCTATGCTTGGCAGGACCCTCACCACTGAGGAGACCAGAAGAAGTCCCACAGAAGGGGTGAGCAGCACATGCTGTGGCACAGCCTGCAGCCCGAGCTGCTGGCAGCAGCAATAACCCCTCTGTCCTTCGGATCTCCCTCCGCTCTTCCCATCAGGGTTGCAGGCGATCAAAAATGGGCACCAAGCGAGCGGTCAGCATTTGCGCCTGAGATGTGTTTAAAAAGGTTAAAGCAAAACAGATCAGAATGTCCTTTATTCTACAGCGTTTTCCCCAAAGTAACACGTTGGCCCTAAGGTAAAAATCAATGTTCAAAGTTTTCAGAGAGGTAAACGCTGCGTTTAACGCTTTGCATCCTCGGTGTGCACGAGGCAGTGCCGGTGGTTCCCACTTAATGCCTTTACACTGGTGATGTGGCCCCACAGTTTGAGGAGAGAAAGAGCTAAAGCAGGCACCTGAGAGGACTCATTCACAGGGGTTCACGAGGCTGCACGGGGGCAGCGATGTTGGTCACGATGCCAGAGGATGAGAGATGCCAACAAGGCTGCTCATTAGCCCACAGCAGTTTAATTATTCCTTGCCTGGATGTCTCCTCAGAGGAGAGGACAAGGGGTATGGATTCTTGCTGCTTCGTTCTAAGCAAATGCCAGGGATCTAATTTCTAAGGTTTCAGACGTTTCCCTGATTCCAGCAGCCTGAAGTGCCAGGGGAAAGCAGAGAGCAGGCTCAGGTGCCCTGCTGAGCCTCCCTCTCTGCAGTGATCCCGGCAGTGATCCCAGCAGTGATCCCATCAGTGACCCCAGCAGTGATCCCAGCAGTGATCCATCCCTGCCTCCTGTCCCGCCTGAGCTGCCGCTCCTCCTGCCAGCACCGGCTCCTTCCACACAGAAACTCATGGCTGAGCACATCTGAAGCAATAAACTATTCCCTCAGCCCACAAACACCTTTCCTGGTCAGCCAAGCATTGTCTGAGCTAAACTGTCTTTTTTCTCTCTTGATTGATCCCAAGGACGATAATTGTATTTGCCGCGATAAAAAGTTAAATTGCATAAAATTAATATTGATCCAAATTAAACCATTTGTCTCCTTTCCCTTTTCAGCAGCACAAACACGGTTATTGCTTTGGCTGTTACAAACCCGATATGATCACATATAGTTGAAATTGCAGCTTGTTTTCCACTCTCTGCTCCCACTCCCCGGTTCCCTCTTCTTGCAGGGGGGAGAGGCAGCACCTGAGTCAGCACCTCGTGGGTCTCCCCGAGCACGGGGATGTCTCTCTGGCCCTGGCTGGGCTGTGGCTCGTGTTCCAGCCTCAGACTGAGGTTCCCTTGTGGGAGAGTCCACAGTGGGCAAGGAAGGGAGGAAACACCCCATCCAGAGACTACAGAGCCAGTTCCCTCCCTCTTGCTTTCTCTCCCCCTCCACCACCTTCTCACAGTGATAATTGGAAAGGAAGGAAGGAGCTATAAATACCTCTGGAAATTAAAAGGAGCGTGTATAGTCTTGGCAGAGAGGGAAAATATCCGGAGGGTCCCGGCTGCTCTCCCCTACACCTATTGGCAAGTGTTTACTCTGAAATTTTTCATTTTTCTCCCCTGGGAGTGCAGGCAAAACAATATTTGACAGCCCAGGAAAAGTGCTGTTTCTATGGAGCCAGGGATGAAGAGCTGCTTCGGAGGAAAGCAGGCTGTGGCACAGGAAAGCTGGCTCTTAAAAACCAGCGAGTCGCAGCGGTGGGATGTGGGGAAAGACACCCCCACTGCTTGCAGTGAACCTGGGAGCAGGGACACAGCAACCAAACCACGCCCAGAGCTGGTGAATGGAGCCAAACCCTGAATGTCCACCTGCCCCTCTGCACAGCACCAGAATTCCCAGCATCTCCAGCACCACGCAGAATCCCCATGGCCCATCTGTTTCCTTCTACATCCCCAGGAGCAGCTCAAGCCGCAACCTCCACATCAAACCCTTCTCCCACAGGCCAGGGAGCTGCCAGGGAGCAGCTCTGGGACATTGCTGCTGGAACCGGGGCTGGTCCAGGGCACGGAGTGAAGCAGAAGGAAACCCAGGCTTACCTGGGTAGGAAACACATTTTCCCTGCATCTGGGCTTGTTCCAGAGCAAGTCCCTGGGTTTGGGGTTGCTTGCCAGGCCCACACCCCAGCCTGGAAAGCAGAAGCTAACGGGACTGGAGAGGTTTCAAACCAAACCTGCTGGCTCAGGGAAGCAGGGCTGCTCCCACAGAGCCATTCCAGACAAGCTCCAGTGCCAAGCAGGTTTATTCTGTAAACTTCACAGATGCAGAGCAGAGGCACTGACACCACTCTCACCGGGCAGGTTTGGGGTTTAGCTGCCACTAAAACTCCAAGCGGACGTTCCAGGTGAGCAGCGGGGGCCAAGATCTGGCAGAGCTCATACCCAGAGCACTGCATGGGATGGGGGAAGCCCCCAGCTGTGATCTGCAGCTCCTGGTGTGACATGGGGGGTGAAAAGGACCGAAGGGAAAGGGAAAGGCGATTGTGTATTCAGCTCAAACCTGGCTTGTTCTCCCACCACGTTCAGCTGAGCTTTGCGGTGCTTAATTTAAAGTGCAGTTCCGTGCGGGAAACTCGTAAAACAACACGATCCATATTTATTATCTCCTGATGATTCCAAGTGAAATATTCCCATTTTGTGAGATTAAGGGAAGGGAGGAAAGGCTCGTGCTGCCAGCTCTGCCAGCAGATTGCACAGGGGTTGCAGACTGCCCTGCTCACCGCTCTGCTCAGCCACCTGTGCAAGCCAGAGACTGAAGAGACACTGCCCTTGCCAACATTTGCCTCCTGCTCCTGCCCCTCATCTCCCACTCTTTCCCCTCCAGGAAAGCACAAACCAGCACCTCAGAAAGCCTTGGAGAAAGCCTTTTGAGCTGTTAGGTAGAGCCCAGCAGCTTAATCTGTCCTTTTCCCTGGGAATACACTGTGAGCAGCTCCCGCAGCCCTCCCTGTACCTCGCAGCCACTCTCCAGCCGAGCTCTGCTCCTGCCTATTCTCTGATGCCTTGTTGTCCTCCAAAGTGAACATGAATTGCTGCCAGCTCAAATTAGCATCTTCCCACACTCGGCCAGCTAAGCTGCTGAAGGAGAAGGAGTCAGGATCTTCCAGCCTTTAGAGTTTGTTCAACTTCTGTTACACACCGTGCGCCCCCCAAATAGGTGAGAGTTTGGAAATTGGGTGTCTCCATCTTCTCTTAGGTGGGAAACAAGGTCTTCCTGAAGAAGCCATAGAGCAAACCTCTAGCACAGGGGTCTCAGGCAAGGCTCTGAGGAAGAACTGCAAAGCAAAAACCCAACCAACCTACAGTGACAAACTGGCCCCACAAACACCTCAGTGATCAGGAGCTGCTCACAGCAGCAGTCCCTATTCCATTTCTTCAGAAACACAAATAACTCCAGCAACTGCTGGATGAGGAAAACTTTCATCAGGAGCATTGACTGTTTGATTGGGTGTGTTTGATTGTCCAGGCTTGGTGTCAAACTGACACACCATATTCCTTTGGAATGGCACTCGGCTGCCAACAAAGTGAACAGGAGCCAGAAAAAAATCCCAGCTCAATCCAGACGCTTTTGCCCAGTTATTTCTGATTGTCCTCCTGATCTGTCTGCAAACCTTGTGGAGGAGGATGAGCCTTTTATTGACCAGATAGCTGTGCCTATAATCTCTCTGGAAACGCACATTAAAGGAATTTTAAAATCGAGATTATCTCTGTGAGTAGTCCTTAATGACTCCTTCACAGCTGTTACAATGCTTATGTAAATATTGCCAGGGAATATTTAAGGCTCTATTACAGAGAAATTTACTGTGCTGTCCATAAAACATTGAATCTCTCTATAAATTCCACTGCACAGGTTGGCTGTCTGGAACACAACCACTGGCTCCCTGCTTAGCTCAGAGTCAGGTCCTTCCCTCCACAATCTTCATGTGGTTGTGGATAGGACAACATTCTTGGAAAGATAAGGCTCTGGAAGCAACCAGCAACCAACTCTAGCAACTTTAGAACCAAACTTCAGGAATACTGCCTAAGTGGGGGAAAAAGTTAAACTAGAAAGATGTAACGAAATGTGATTGAATTCAGTATAAATTAATACTCCAGGCTGGGAGCAATACACGTGTACGTGTGCAGGACTGCCATCAGCTCTTTTGTTCCAAAGCTGGAGGAGCATGAAAACAAACACGTCTCCCAACCAAGCTCAAACCTGCCAGAAGTAGCTGAGACATGAGAAGAGGCTTTGGCATTTCTCTGGGCTCACGAAGAGAAAGCCAAATGAATTCAGATTCATCTGCACTTGAAAAGACACTTCTCTGCAGGATTGGAGCAGCAGATGGATGGAGAACAGGAGCACCACGATCTTCCAGAGCATCTCCCACCGCCCAGATCGCAGTGCCCAGGGCAGGGCAGGAACTGAAGCAGGAGCTGAGCTATCCCAGCTTTCCCACTAACTAATGAAAGATCATTACAATAACCTGAATAAGAAACAGCACACACCTGAACAAGAAAGAGATGAGCTTCTCCAAACCAGGCAGGCCTTTTCTTCCCCCTGTCCACTACCAGGTCTGAGTCTGCCCCCACACACCTGCCTTGCTGGTGGCAGGATCTCCTGCCCTCAGCTGATGGCTACACACACCCGAGAGCTTAGAGGGGAGGAAACCAAAGATCACAACTAGCAGAACAATTTTTTTTTTAAAATTATTATTGAACATTTACAAGCAAATATAGCATCAGGATCCTAGGAAGATTTAATGGAAAAAAAATTAATTTTACTAAACTAATGAAGTACTTGAGCTCCAGGGCAACAACTGCTAATGGTGCTTCTATCTCAGCTGAAGAGGCAAAAAAAATTGTGTTTAATAGTAATTTTAAATATAGATTTGAGGATCTTTCCCATAAATCATGAAGTCAGATAAGGACTTTGCATAATAACTTGTCAGATTACATAAACAAAACTGATTTCAAAGACTTACAAAAACACTTTTATTCCATTTGCAAGGCTGCATGCTTGCGAGCAGACTTCACACCTGCATGAGCCACCAGCCACTTAACCCTTCACCCACCAACCCAACTTCTGGCCTTGGACAACCCCTAAATCCCCGCTGCCAGGGCAGCAGCCATCCTCACCTTGGGGACCCATCATTAATTGGTTTGTGCTTAATTGATCATTCCACTGAGGGAATGCCTGGTTGGACCAGTGGCTCGAGCTGAACCCTCTGTCCCTGGAGCTCTGAGCCCATGCATGGAGGGAGTGGGGCCAGCAGGACCACCTCTGGGTACCAGTGGGAACTGGGGCTCCTGAGCCTTTCCCTTCTCCAGAACAAGCAGAGGGAGTGAACGTCTCCATCCCCAATACCCTGCCCTTTTCAGTGCTTTATAAACTTTCTATCCAACTGTAAAATTTCTAATTATCCGAGGTAACTAACCAACATTGCATGAACTCAAACCAAGACTGTTACAGTCAAAGAGATAATTAAACATTTATGCTGTGCTGGTTCCTTCCGCGGTTCCGGGAGTTGCCGCAGCCACTTTGGTGATCCCGGCTGTGGTAAGTGCCAGGACCTGGAGGAATGAGTTACACCCTGCCCTCAACCCCACTGCAGCAGCACCAGCTCTCCCAGCCAGCATTCCCAGCTTTCCCAGTCTGCATTCCCTGCTCTCTCCACCTGCACTGCTCTGGAGAGCCCCAGGCACTGCCAGAGCGGGAGCCCCGGCTGCAGCCCAGGAGCAGGCTCAGCTGGCACAGACAGTGCCACAATTACAGCAAAGCACATCTTCAGGTTGCTCCTCCCCAGAATTCACCCCGGGAAACACTCTCCTGTAAGGAGCCAGCAGCAGCTGGAGATCGACAGATTGCAAAACCACAAAGAGAAGAGAGACCGTGGCAGGGAGAAGCCAAGGCTCCCATTTTCCCTGGGCTGTGCCCCAGCTGCTGGGACTACAGTGTTTGCGTCCCACTGACCATCAGGAAACTCTTGCAGCTCCTCAAACCACACCAGAAACCCCCATATTCCTCTTAATAACTCACCTGCCTCCACACTGCATCAGACATCAAGTTGGTCTCATAGCAACTGCCAGATTAGCACATCTCCCTAAGCCAGGCTTATCATCATGAGGGGACTGTGTGTGATGCCAGCCAGGAAACAGGAGCAGTTCCCCTCAGATGCCACATACCTGCCAGGGATGAGCTGCCACCAGGATCCCAGGAGAGATGAGTGAGAGCTGAGCCACAGGCAGCACTGGCTCCTTGCCTGGCTCTTAAATAACCTCTCCCCTAGGGCAATCAAGGCTGGGAGGCTCCTGCCCCACGGGCATTGCCTTCCTACACAGCTGCTCGTGAAAGGGGCTGATTTCAAAGCTCTGCTTTGGCTGAGCCATGTCTGGCTGGAGCTGTGTTGGGCTGCGTTTTCCAGGCAAGGATTGTCTTTCTCCATGGACCAAGCGGTGTGTCAGGTCCCAGCAGCCGTGGAAAGCCTTTCCTAGCAGGCGTGACAGACAGGTTCTTGTCCATCCTGCTGCAGGTTCCACCTGACCACACACAGCTGCTCTGTCCAGCTCCGGCGGTGACGCTCGGCCTCGGGCACAGCCACGTGTGCCATGTTCACAATTCCCTTGGCTTCCCACAGCTTGTGTGAGCAGGAGGAGGGTCTGCAGCAGCTCTCTGTGCTTGTGTCCATGCCCCACTGCACTGGTGTTTGATGTGAGAGTGCTGACAGCGGGAGTCAGCCCCATTTAGGCTGCAAGGAGGGATTTAGAAGCACGAAATCACAGACTGGTTTGGGTTGGGAAGGACCTTAAAGCTCATCTTGTTCCAACCCTCTGCCATGGGCAGGGATACCTTCTGCTAGTCCAGGTTGCTGCTTTTTCTCCAAGGCTGCTGCTGGAACAGCCCTGGTGTGGGGATGTAAGCACGGTGGGAGAGGGAGTGCATGATAAGCACTCCTGGCAGCAAACACTCGAGGGGACAAACACATCCAACTCCACCCCAAATCCACTTTAGATCACAGGCATTTCACTCTCCTAATTTCAAAGAGCTGTTCTGCCTCCCCAACCCAATGGCTTGGCTTCCCAGGCAGAGCCCTAATCCCACTGCCACCAGGGTGCTGAGCGTGCTGCCCACCCAAGGGTGCCACCAGTTCCAGGCCCTTGGCAGAACCGTGGCAAGAGGGGCTGAGTCCAGAGAGCCCCGGGAGACTCTTTTGGAAAGGGCAATGGAATTCCTCTCCTTTGGGTCTCGCTGCTGCTGCTTTGCCCGAACTTCTCCAGCCCCTCCTTGATCTCTGGGTTTTATCCTGCTCTCCACAGTGCTGATCAGAGATGCCGGGGAGCAGCAGGACCTTGTGATCCCGGGGCAGCCGAGCCCATCACGCCACCGCTCCGGGCGGGCGGCTGGATACAGAGACATCGCAAATGGGAGCGTGTTAAAGCTCGTCACAACAGATTATCGGTGGGTGCTTTAAACCCCGGGGCCATTATCTGTGCCTAATTTTCCGTTCCAGCCCCTAACATTTCAATTTCCCCCTTCACTGATCTCCAGCTTTAATGGCTCTTTCAAACTTTCCCTAAGTTGAGAAGTGCCCATTTGGTACCGTTCCTGCTTCATCCTACTGATGCCTTGTCTCCTTTCTTTCTCCTACCCCTTTCCCTTTTCTCATCCTTTTCTCCTTGAAAACAGTCTGTGTGTCCTCACAGCCCTGGGAATCGTGGTGTTGACCCTGGTGCTGCCAAGGATGCTGCATTTCCCCTCTCAGCTTCCCCACAGGGGGCTGCTGCTGGACCCTGGGAAGGAATTTCACGGAGCTTGTAAAACCTTCACTTTCCCTTTTCTTTCCTCTCTTCGCAGACTGAGCTGGAGCTGACACTCCGTATGGATCCAGCAGAACCAAGGGTGGTGCTTGGCCACCAACCCACTCCAAACCCATTCAGAGGGTCCCAGCCATGCTCAGCGGGCTCCAGTGGCTCCGGAGGCTCTTGTCCCTCTGCTTGGGCTGCTCAGTCCGTGTGCCCAGTGCTTTTGGCCGCTGCCCCAGCGAGGCTGCACTGTCCGGTCTCCTCCCAGCCCCCCAGAGATGGGATGCTGGCACTGCTGCTCAGTGTCACTCAGCTGTCACCAGGCTCTGTCCCTGCTCACCCACTCCCAGTCTCCTCAGCACCAAACAGAGCTGTAGTCTTGGGAGAGGGTTTTGTTGGGCTCTTGGCCGCTTCTTCTCGCACCCTGCAGAGCTATTCCTCGGGCAGAGCCGGCTCTGGGACGTGTGCACAGCCCAGCCCAGCAGGCACTGCTCTGCCCTTCTCTCTGCCCAACAAGAGGCGGCCTCATCGCCTTTGGGAGACAACTATTTGAAGCCAGACAGCACTAAAACCTGCCAACCCTCAGGGAAAAGGTTTTATTGGCATTTTAAATATTAACCCTGGCACCTGGCTTTCAGCTATGTTCTCTGCCAGACTTGGAAAAGCAGTGCTGGGACAAGGGACACTGAGCCAGCTCCTGCCTGGGTGACACAGGACACACGGCTGCAGCAAAGCCCCAGTGTGCCTCTGTCTGCCCGTGGGGGCCAGGTTTTGAGGGGTCCTGCCTCCTAAATCCCTGGGAGAATGCCAGGGCAAACATAGCAGCCCACAGCACCAGCAGCATCCGTGGATGCAGAATCGTTCCCAGACGAGAGGCTCTCAGGGCTGATTGAAAGCAGATTGGTGAATGTGGGGCTCTTCTCTCCCAGGGGCTCTGCATGGCTAACTGCTCCAGTGGACAGGTTTATGGACTGTTACAGGGATATGGCTCTTCCCATGGCTTCCCAGACCCATTTCACAAATGGCACTGGCTGCAATCCACTGCTCTGTGCCGAGCTGGTGGTTGGGATGTTGGTGAAGAGAGAAGGAGAACACGGATGAGAAATAGCTAGGGAAAAACAAATGTCAAGCTGTGCTTTTTATAGCATGAGGGCAGAGTGTTGGCCGGGCTTTTAAGTAGAGGAAGATGTGCTGGTAATGGGAAAGGCAGGACAGCAGCCTGGCTCCTGTAGCAGCAGGCGTTCAGGACCCCTGGCTGGCCAGCCCTGGACCACTGTCTGATTGTGCCTGGCTAAGACCAACGGTGTCCCTTGCAGGGCAGCCTGGGCATGGACTGGTTCTGACCAGCTCAGGTCACGGAGCTGGTGAGGTTGCAGAGAGGAGGCTCAGAGGAAAGGACTGAGCTGGGTCCCACTTTTCAGTTGGGGTTGGCCCCACGTCACCACCACGAGCAGAGCAATCCTCTGGGTTAGCAGAGAACTCAGAAACACTCTCTGGCAGCCAGAGGCTGAATTTGACTTGCTTAACTGGCTTTTTCTGGGAAACTAAAGCTCCAAGACCATACACAGCCATACGTGTTAGTGCTCTCCATTAGACACATCAGGCAGTGTGCTCCCGACAGCGAACCCCGTGATGTATTCCTAAACACCGTGTTATCGAAGGCCAGAGCGAGTATCAGGCAAAGAAATCAACTGTTCCCTGATCTAAGCTGACTGGAATCAATTGCTGCAGGGGAAAAGCACTGTCAGCCCCGTCCAAGCCCTCTGACAGGTCAATAAATACACCTGAGAGGACACACTCGCCCGCGGAGGTGGACGCGTTTCCCCGGCATCGCTGCTTGAGTGAGCCCTGCTTGGGAAGGGGCCCTGAGCTGTGTGCCCTGGCACTGCTGACCTTGGTGTCACACCTTGGCTTCACACCAGGATTTCACCTTGCCCTCAAGTGCCACCAGGGCTTTTGCTGCCCCCCCTCCTGTGCCGGTCCTGCTGCGACAGAGACGAGGAGTGGGCTCGGAGGGCACCCACCAGCAGCTCCCGCCTCCGTCCTCTCTGCCAGTCACAGCACTTATTCATGCTTGAAAATTTGCAAGAGAAAGATAATAAAACCCTCAAGAAAGTCTGTCCCTGTTTTGGCTTGACAGGGAACTAAGATAAATGTCAGTTTTCAGTTAATATCATGCTCGAAGGATAAGCAGGAACAGCGAGGATTTCATTCTGGTACGTTTATTAAACACATACAGACATGTCACTGCTGGCAGAGCTGAACAGGTCCCACAGTCCTGGGGCTCACATCCCATCAGCACCAGAAATGCCTGAGATTAGATCCAACACCAGCCTGGCATTTGAAACCTGGGAATTGCATCCACATGTGCATTCTGAGTCCTCAGAAGACGTTGAGTCCCATGGGGAAGTTGGTCCCCAGTGCAAGCTACAGGCAGCTGCTGCACTCACCATCCCAGGTGGGCAGGCAGAGGAGATCCATGGGCTGATCCCACTGTGGACTGAGCCCACATGGACTGACCCACCGGGGACTGAGCCCACATAGACTGACCCACCGGGGACTGAGCCCACCGTGGGCTGCCCCAGTGTGTGCCACGCAGGTCTCCTCCCCCGCAGCATGCCTGGGGCTCTTCCCTGCCAGCCCCTCCTGCCATAAGTCATGTCTGCTGAGAGGCTTCGCTGCCTCGAACTGCTTATTAGCACAAATTGCCTGGCAGTAACAAACTGCTCTCTCAGTGCTCGTCGCTCATCGGCCGTGGCCAAGTGCGGAGGAGGAGCCGGCGCCTCGGCAGCTCGTCCTGCTGAGGACACTGCGGGGCTCAGCCAGGGCAGGTGACCCATGGGCTGCTTCAGCGATGACAGTGCTGATAAACCCTCCCTTTTACAACAGAACTTACTGGTGAATCAGTTATTTCCAGTATCAATAAATGGTTTTGTTCAGAGACGCTTGGGCCACGCCATCCGCCGGGAGCTGGACACACGTGGGGTCTGGTACCCGGCTGGGGAGAGGAAAGCAGGGGGTGGGGATGAGCTGCTGGCCAGTCCTATCCACCAATGTTCCCTCTGCTCTGCTGCAGAGCCACCCTGCCTGCCACCACAGGCACCCACACGTGCCCCCATCCCTGCCCCCCATCCCCGCAGGGAGCTGAGGCCACTCAGAGGGGTGCAGAGTCTGGAGATCTTGGCTGTGAGACCCATCAGCTCAGATGATGTACTTACACTTTTAATAAGAAATAGCATTTGATATAGCACAGTTCCAGCATTTATTGAACTGAAGTGCCTTCCACCGCTTCAGTGCAGAGCCCTGAAGCCTGTCCTAGATGATTTAAGAATGATCCATCTGGAAAATGATGCAGACAATTTGTTATATCCAGCCAGAGAGCCATAGAAACCACCATAACAAGCTTAAATGATTTCAGCATCGCTACATCATCCAGCCCCAGCCAATCTTCCTCAGAGCCATTGCCGAGCTGGGGTCGCCCGTTGCACTTGGCTCCTCCTCCTGAAGCCGATGCTGCTCCTGCAGCCCATCCCAGTGCTGGATCCAGGCTCGAGGTAAATGGTTCATGGGATGTAGGGGACCCCTTTCCATCTTCCTGCTGCTTGTCTCACACCTTGGCCCCCCAAATCCCTCTTTGCAGCTCAGAAGCTCCAACCAGCTCCCAAACCCTCCCGAGGGGCTCCCGCTGCCGGCAGCACCGTGGCCTGTTGATGGTGAGCACCTCGCCCTGGGTAAATCAGGGCTTCAGTTTTCAAAATAGCGTGTTGATTGATGCTTAAAATATCCCCAGCAATTACTTTGCCCCGGTATAATTATAATAATTAAACTCGGATAATGCTTAGTCCTACTTTTTATCCGAACTGTGTGCTGTGGCACCAGTGTGTGGTGTTTTGTTTCCAGCCTCACCCTGTTGAGCAGTGCTGAAGGGACACGAGCTGGCAGCCTCCAGCTGACAAGGGGACAGTCACCCTGTCACGGCTCCTCCAGGCCTGGGGACCGCTCAGGGCACCGTTTAACCCAGGGCACAGCGTGTGGTGGCCGTGCCCTGACCCCCCCTGCCCCTCACGGTGGGGTGAGCGGCAGGAGGGGATGCTCCTGGCTCCACGCTGGGGTGATGGATGCTGGAGGGAGCAGGGATGCTGGTTCTCCTCTTTGGCCACTCGCCTTGTCCCCCCCCAGTCTCTCTCCCACGGCTCAGCGCAATATTTCTCCGCTGCGCTCCCAGCAGTGACACTTGGAACAGCTCAGGCTGGTGAGTACGTTTCCGGCTGTGATAAATATCAGGGAAAGGAATGAGATCCCAACACTGTATTTCATGCCCTGAAATCCCACTTGCATCTGGAAATGAACAGAGTTCTCTGGCTGATATATGCAGCTCTGAGGCCATTCGCATCCTGTTCGCTTGTACACATTGTCAGGGTGATTTAAGCTGGCAATTTGGCCCTAAATGAAGAGCATCTCACTTTGTCCCTGCCCATTTTCCTATATATTATCCTGCAGAAGGGAGCTTTTTGAGATTTGTCTGGGCTGGGGCTGGGTGGCATCCCTGGGCCTGGTTTTGTGCTGGTCTGGCAGAGAGAACCGCGGAGGGTCCCGGCACCGCGGAGAAGCTCCTGCCGCAGCCTGGGAATGCAGGCGGCAGGTGGCTGTGCTGAGCTCTGTCTTCCCAGGTCATCCCTCTTTAAAGCCAACATGGACTCTGAAAAAGGCTGTTCCCCCTTTTCAGGTCAGGTGGCATTGTGAGGAGTGGCAGCTGTGCTGTCCTGGGGTGGCCTGGGGAAGGGGGACACTGTGAGAGCATGAGGGGCTATGGGAGCTGTCCCTGCTGCCTGGCATGAGCTCTCCT
>JAWWES010000055.1:3787847-3815885 GCA_035583135.1 Lophotriccus pileatus
ATTCCCAGCTTTCCCAGTCAGCATTCCCTGTTCTCTCCACCTGCACTTGCTTTGCAGAGCCCCAAGCACTGCCAGAGTGGGACCTTGGGCTGCAGCCCAGGAGCAGGCACGTTATTGTGTTATTGGGTTATTGCTGTTCTTTCTGAAACTGGTGTTCCCTGCAGAACCTCCCTGCTCATCTTCCTGCTGCCCTTCTCCTGGCATCAGCTCCCACCTGGGTTCCTTTGCCCTCTGTCCCATAAGACAGCAGCCATGGCAAAAGAGTCAGAGAAATAAAGCGAGCACATCAACAGGTGGGGAGTGAGAGCCTTTAACCTTCCCTAGTGAAGCCACTTGGTCTGGGAGAGCCTCCAGGGGGGCAGCAGGGCCGTGCCAGCCAAACCTCTGCTCTGTTCCCCGCCACACACCTCACCTGCCCTGCCCAGACACTGCCAGCCCCAGCACAGACGAGACCATTAACTTTTTATTCCCTTCCATTCTAATCTAATTATATTTCTGTGTTCAATAGCTGTGCATAATGTTAAACAGGCTATTCCGAGCGAGCTGCAGCCAGGGAAGGTTGGAAATTTCATTTACACTGAATATATGATTCATTACAGCAGGGACTTGGGACAGAGCAATTAATTCACCTGAGTGCGTGGCTCGAGCGGGCACCACTGCCCACAGCAAGCTGGCACACACAGACCCTTAATTGCTTTCCTGCCACCACTATGCTGTGCCACCTTCAGAAGTGACACAAGGAGGTGGAAGTGGCTCGAGCCAACTCAACAAAAGACAAGAAAATCCCCTAAACCTGTACTGTTGCAACCAGAACAACATCGCTGCTCTCCTCTGGCTGTGCCCGCTGCTGGGACTGCGCAGAGCAGGGGGGCTCGGCAGCAGGACAAGGAGGAGGAGGAGGAGGGTGAGGAGGCAGAGGACCCTTGCAGTGAGCAGGGAAGTGTTTATGACAGCAAACAGCACCAAATGAGCTTTCAGGCACAGACAGAGTGTGCATGCTGGATGGGTGGTGCTCGGATGAGGCGGGCTGTCCATCGTGCCACCAGAGGTTAATTACAGACCAGGCCATTTCACAGCATGGAAATTACTGTGGCTTGTCGAGGTGTTAGAGGTGGGCTGGAACCATGGGATCAGGCTGAAGTTCAAGTCTGCCCCAGGGACCCTTTGCTCTCCAATCCACATCCATTCCAGTCTCCACCTGCCAGTGTGGCCTGTCTGCAATTAATCTCCCTGGAAAAGCCATTTGGCACTCAGTGCCTCACCCATGGCAGGGTGTCAGCCAGAGCAGCCAGGTGAGCCACCCTGCTGGAGTCCAACACCCTGGAGGAAGCACAAGGGGCAGGATGGCACCAGGCAAGGTCCGATGGGCACAGGATGGACGCGGGATGGACGCGGGATGGACACGAGGAGCGCGGTACGTACCAGGAAACAGCCCGCTGGCGTCTGCCCTGCCCCCAGAAGTCAAACAGGCTTCGGCCAGTCAGCAGGAGATTTCAAACCATTTCTCAGACACAAAGGCCACGGGAATAAGATGCCGGTCAGAAGAAGAGGGTCTGCAATGAGCAGAAAGAGGGGCTGGTACGCGCTGGTACGTAACACACGGAGCAAGCAGTGGCGGCCTGCTGCAGGTCAGCTTTTTTAGGGGAAAAATTACATCTATCTAGAGCGGTGCTTTAAATGGACCTGGGTCTGCCAGGCTGCCAGAAAGTGCTCAGGGCCAGAGGGTCCCAGAGAGCATCCCTGGATGGCAGAAAAGCTGTGATCCCTGCCAGCCAGAACACCGGCATCCTCTGTCACCTGGCTGGGGTTCACATCAAACTAATGCAGGTGGACACCCAACAAAATGGTGCGAAAATCCCTGCCAGTTCTCCATCTTCCGAGGGCTGAGGATACCCTGGAAAATGCGGACCAGCAGAATCCCATGCACATGCAAAAGGTGCTGGCGAAGAAGATGTCTGTGGAGCTGCTGGCTCCCGACCTGTCCTTGGGGCAGGCAGACACGATCTGCGGGTGGCACGCACTCCACGGTTCCACCAGGCTGCCTGGAGGACTTCTTGCTTGATTTCTCCATTAAAACCCTCCTCCCGGTTTTCCCTCTGCCTCTGACGGGGACACACATTTACCGTGTGATAACCTGGGGCACGGGGAGCCCAACCCCACCACTGCCCATCCCCTCCCTCCAGGCAGGCAGGGCACGGCTGCGTCCCTCGAACCGCCGGCGCCCCTTGTTACCGCACCCTTATTTCGCGCCAGCCCAACGCCTCATTTGGCTCTCACCGCCTGCTCCGCCATTAATCACCCGCTCGTTCGCAGCCCGGCAGCTCTGCCGGTGCCGCCGAGGAGACAGCACAGGCGCTGGAAGATGGATCCAGCGGCATTTCACGTGCTGGCAGCAGCAGCTGGGAACTGCACGCGCCGTGTGGTGCTGAGCACTGCCGGAGCTCGCCGAGCCACGCGGGGCCAGGGACTGCTGAGGCACCTACCCAGCCCCCGTGGGTAGGACAAGGGGTCTGGGGGCCAGTCCCACACCCAGCTATGGGGCAGGTGAGTGCTGTGAGCCAGAGGAAGGTGGCTCTGCCATCACCAGAGTGGGATAGCACTCCCCAACCCACCGGGAAACGGGGGCGCCCACCTCACCTGTTTCCATTGAAGGTGGTTTTGTAATCCCCGGGCGAGTGCAACGTGTCCTCTGCGTACACGGACACGGGGGTCCGCACGCACTCGTGAGAGCACTGCAGCGTCTCGTTGTAGGCGGTGAAGATGTCGAGGGCGCTGGGCACGCGGGCGGGGGCGAAGTCGGTCAGGTTCTGGCAGCTCTCCTCCTGCTGGTCCAGCTTGCGCTGGTGGCTGTTGCGCCGCGGGCGCCCGCTCTGTGCGCAGCTGGGCCGAGAGAGAATCGGGGAATCAAGGAATGCTTTGGGTTGGAAGGGACCTTTAATGACGTCCAGCTGGGGCCAGGGCGTGCGATGTGGGTCAGCCCTGACCTGGAGTGCCGGCCCTCGCTGCGCCAGCAATGCCCAGAGTCACCCAACACGTGGTGTGAGGAACTGAGGCACTTTGGTTAGAGCTGAGCAAACTCCCAGGTGCTGCTTCTCCAGCTGGGATACACCTGGGTGCTGCCTGCGCTTCCCTGCTGGGCATTTTCTCCGGTGATTTCCCAATTTCACTTTCTCTAAACCATTTCTATTCTACACTGCTCACTGGATTTATTTTTTCCCCTCCTTGGCTTCAGCAGCAGTTACTGAGCTGTTGTGCCAAGCCGTGGTCAGCCGGATCAGTGACTCGTACTGCTCACCGCCGCGACTGCAGGCAAATCCCACAAGTGTTTTATGAACTATTTTCCCTGCTCCTTCACTGAAACACTGCGACGACCAGGGATGTTCAGTGAACTAAATCCCATCTGAAATACAGGAGGGAGCGTCACCAGCTGCTGCCCAAAGCAGGCTCAGCTGTGGGGCCAGAACCACGGCGTTTTTGGCCAGTTGCAGCACCGAGTTGCGGCTCTGCCGAGATGAAGATGCTTCCATAGCCCCGCAAAGAGCTTTTCCTCTCATCCGGGGACCCAGAGGGCTCCTCGTCAACCTGGTGTTCTAATTGCCTCCTGGCTGCAGGAATCAATTTGCTGCAGCACCCACAGAGAGCTGGGCTGGGCCAGAGGGGAGAGCCACTGCAGGACCGCACGGCCGCGCTCGCCAGCCCGCGCTGCAGCCGCGTCGCTCCGCCAGCAACGCTGACCTCAAAGTAGGCCAGTTTCCCTGGGAAAATAGGTAAAGTGAGGAGCGCCTGGAGCGAAAGCTAACCTATTTTGCCATACGCCCAGCCACGCTGAGAGAATAAACAGGAGCAAATGAAGCTGGAGGAGCACAGGAGCGCCCCGGGGGATGGGGCACGCTTCAAACCGTGGCACCTGAGGGGCTCCGAAGGTGCCCTTTCATCCCTGGGATCCCAGGGAAGGGCAGAAGATGCAGCTGCTTCTTGCTGAGCTAGGCTGGGGATTTAAGGAGCAGCATCAAAGCTGCATAGGGAAGGCAGCAGAGGAGCTGCTGGCAGCACCAGGCGGGTCCTGGAACACTTGCTGTGGCCAACACACGGCTCTGACCCCTCCAGGTGCCATCGCACTGCAGCGCTCAGCCCTGCAGCAGCCATGCACACCTGTCCTACCTGGGACTCAGCCACCCAACCCCAGCCATGTGCTGGGCCCCAAAGCCACCAGCCAGGCGGTGACAGGTCAGGGAGCTGCAGGGGCACAGCTGAAACCTGCTACACCAACCTCCTTCTGAGGTTTTGATGTAAACCCCTCATTTCTTCCTGCAGTGCCTTTCCACAGCCATCCTAGCGGGGATTTGGCACTCAAAGCTGGACATGGCTGGCATCCCCATCCCACCCTGCCCCTGTCCCCCACCACCCCCCAAGCCAAGCAGAGCAGGAGGGTCCTTACCAATTTTTTAAGACAAGAGTTGTTATCAGCGCAGCTATGACCATGATGAGGGACACAGTAATAGTGATTATCTGATGAACTGCCAGACCTGTGGAGACAAGAAATGAGAGAGAGTGGGGATGGGAGCTGAGGGGACCCCAGAAGAGCCCCCTTCCCTGCACAGCCCCCCACCAGCCCTTCCCGGTGTGCAGCCACACGCAGCTCCTGGCAGCGGCACTGCAATCCTCTCTCCTGCCTTACACAAAATAATCTGTAAGCCAGGCTCCTCATTTCCTATCCTCTCAAGTATGTTCCTTGTCAGCCCGAATTAGGCACGAAGAACGGAAGAGAAGTGAAGACGTCTCCCCTCCGGGACGGAAAGGGAGACGAGCACAGCCTTGCACTGGGCGCAGGATTCACCAGGGATAATAAGCACGGCGCTGACGGCTGCTCACTTCGTGCAACGGGTGGGCTCATTTCCCCCTCTTCACCTTCTGTGGGGTATCATTTTGGCTCGTGGATCATTCCTAATGAGCAGTTTGGAAACAAAAGCAGATCGCTGTACAGTATGTTTGTGATTTTGTGCAGCCTTACAGTTGCAATTTCATAATGAAATGATTTTTCCTGGCTGCGGCCCAAGGATGTGCTATTTTTCACAAACAGATGTTGCAGCTCCTGATGGATGGTAGTTTTAATAAATAAATAAATCTTGGAATGACAGGAAAATAAGCAGTTTCATATATATATGTACGCAGGCATCTGTGCCGTACGTGCGCAGCGCCCCGGCTCGCGCAGGTGCACGTGCAGGGGAACCACTGCTCCTTCCCACGGCACAGCACTCGGGATCCTGCCTGGACATCCAAGGGCAAGGATGGGGTCGGTGTCGAGGCTGAGGGTGCCTGGGGGCCGTCAGCCTGCAGAGCTGGGCGGCCCCGAGGCAGCCGTCGCTCACAGGGAAGGATCCACTCGCAGCCCCGCGGCCAGCAGGGCAGGCAGGGCAGGCAGCGGCCAACTCCCACGAGCCAGAGCCACAGGGCTCGCTCCTCGGCTGCTCCCCCTCTGGCTTTCACCTCCTGGGGGAATTCACCGGGAGACAAGGCTCCCCACCTCCCACTAGCGCCCAACCTCCCGAAGGCGAGGCGTGGGGAAGGACTTCTGGACCCACGCTTTTCGTTCCCGCAGGATGGTCACGGTGGGAGCACGTCCCGATGGACGGGGGAGCGTGGCTGGCAGCTCGTGCCCGCGCCTGCCGGGTCAGCAGCGACGCCCACCCCGGCACAGCCAGCCCGGCCGCGTCCCGCACGGCAGTCTTGGAGCAGCTCCCAGTGGGACGCTGCTGGAAAAGATAAAGGGAAAGACTCTAAAAATAAAATCAAACCAGCCCAGTGCCCGATTCCTTTGAAAACAGAAGCGGTGTTGGGGACGAGACCTTCTGATACACTGGGAGCTGAGGCAGCGGCGGCAGGGCCACGGGAGAACCTAACGATGCAATTAATCCTTGCATTTACGTAATGGGAAAGGCACAGGCAGAACAGATTGCAGGTGGCTGAGCACTGGGAAGGATGGCAGCTCCTCGGAGCAGGACACATGGATTTTAAGAAGGGCTGGATAATTTTAGACTCCATCACATACATAAGTTGCCATATGTACCAGCACAGAGGAAAGTTCCTTTGCATCGTGTATTAATTCTGCACCAGAGCCCAGGGGGATTTCAAGGGGACAGGACGTATTTCTCCCAACAGTGGTGACAGACAGAGGGATTGGACTCGACAGGTGACCAGGATGGTTCCCTGGGAAACCCTGTAGCGACACTCACTGCAATAAAGGGTACTGGGTCTTTATTTTTACTTTGCAAACATATCCAGTTCTTTCCTCTGGGCCCTCAAAGAATGTAGAGCTGTACAGAGAAAGATCAGACAGAAATAGCCAATCTGCAAGGGATGGGATTAAGGGATGGTGTGCCCTGAGAGATGGGAACGTCCCATAAGGGACACACAGCACCTGGAGGGGGAGGTGACATGGAGAGAGACGCTGCCAAAGGCGAGGTGGTATTTTAGGCATGGCCCTTGGAGCCCGATCAGATGGAGGACGGGGACTTGGAAGATAAAATCAATAGCTCACAGAGCAAAATTATCATCCTCCTCCTCCTCCAGCACGGGAAGCTGCCTGGCACAGGCATAACTCCCAGGGAGAGCCTGTGCCCCCAGAGAGTGACCCTGGGAGCAGGGATTACGGTGCCAGGGGTTTGTTTGCTCATCTCCACGGCAAAAGCTCCGATCCCAGTGGGCCACAGAACCTGGCGGCCACATAATTACACATTACTAACTGTGGGAGCAGGGAGCTGCAGGGGGGGCAGGAATGGGCACAGGAGGACAGGGAGGGACACCCAGAACCCGTCCTGGCACCTGCAAACACCTCAGCCCTGCGAGGGGCCGCTGAGGGCTCCCCCCGCCAAGGCTTTCACCAGGCGATTTGACGCAGTGACCATTTAACTGGAGGGTAATTACAGGAGAAGTATTTAATGGAACTGAAAGTGTGTCCAAGCCCCTGTGCTTCTGCTAGTGCAGCAAAATTCCGTGTGCCGCCTGCCAGGAGGGAAAGCTCTTCAAAGGAGCTCTCTGAACCCTCGGAAATGCTGAAATATTGCTGGGTTTTTCCACTCTCGTGACGTCCGAGCGCGCTCCACTCTCACCAGGCCCTCTCATCCCCCCCGATGGGGGGAGAGGGGCCACAGGACCCTGGCGGGCAGCACAACCCGGCTCCCGACTCCCCGCACCCTGGGCAAAACCCCAATCTTCTCAGAGCAAGCCACTGCCAGGGCTTTTTTTTATCTGTGATTTTAAAGACCATATATTTGCTGCTGAGATGAAAGCGCTGAGGTTTGGCCTTTCTGGCCACCTTTTGAAACGGCTCCCGGACAGCTCTGCATCAACGGAATTAATTCCATGAGAAAATCCATTCGAGACTAATGTCTTGCTACTGCAGGAGCACGCAGTGGCAGCGAACAGGAGATATAAGCTCTTAATTAAAAACAAAGAGAACCTCTATCCCCCAAGGCCTTTATTTCAACAGCTCTGGTTAGGGAGCCTGTATTTTTCATTTTCCCAATAAAAACAGCTAAGAGCCACAACTCTTTGAAGACCCTCGTCAAGGCCTTGAAGCTGCATAAAATTAAAGCCGGAGAAAACAGCTCCATTTCACTTGGCAGGGAGAAATCTGGAGTTACCATGACGTGCCAGACACTGGCTGCGCTCGGCCAGGGCTGCACCGGAGCATCCCAGCCCCTTCCTGCAGATGTGCCGTGTGGATCTCCCTCTCCAAGGCAGAGCTCAGCATCCCATCCTCATCCTCGTCCCATCCTCATCCCTGACATGAGTCTCCTGTTCTCACACGCCCTGGACAGCGGGATGCTGGTGCCTCCTCCTGAGCGTCGGGGAGAGTCTGGAGCAAACTGGCTGGACTTGAGAGGCTTGACGGCTTCCCCAGCCATCAGAACTCCCATCTGAGCCCCAAGAGCCTCATGCCCTGATAGAGCTGCTTTTGGACAGAACAATTCAACCAGGAGTGTGTTGTGGCCACCCAGGGGGGATCAGCCAGACTCGGCCATAACAGGAACCTATTGCTGGTTAATAGCTTATAAGGAAAATAATTTACAGAAGCCACGAGGCCTGGATAAATGGGAGGAGATGTGGCAGAAGCCTTCTTGGGAAGCCTTGGTCCACTGCACAGCCAGTTCCTCTGCTGCCTGACCCCCTGTGCTATGAACTGCCTTGGGTCCTCTCATCCCATGCCTGCCCCTTGGTTTTACACCTGGTAAAGCAGGGTGATCATTCCAAAACCCAGCCCAGGGAGTGTTAGTCATGCTGCGGGGAAAATGCAGCTTTTCAGCAAAAAACCCACCAAGGTTTCTGGTAACCTCCTAATATTTTGGGCTGGGCTGATGAAAGAAGGAAAATATCATGCTGCTGCTGCTTAAAGTTCTTGCCAAGAAGGAAGATCCTAGAGGCTTATGCTAAAGACACTGGGACTTATCTTCTCAGGTGTTACAGCAAATATCAACGAGCAATAAATACTCAGCCAGCAGCAGAGGAGAGTTTCTGGCTCACTGAGACGCACGTGGGAGGACGTACAGAGGCACACTCGCCATCTGTGCATCCCGGGGAGGGAGAGTCCCGTCTCCCTCGCAGGGAGAGCTCAGCTGATGGCCACGCTCCTTCCCTGCTTCCACCATCACCCTCCACCCTTCACGAGAACAGCAGCTGATGCACGGCCTTACGAGGCATCCTTTGGGAACGTCACGGGAAGGACGACCGGTTGTGCTGGCCCAGGGGACACCATCCAGCCCCCTCACCTCCCCTCCATCCTCCGGCTGCGGCATCTCCCCGCTCCTTGGCACAGCGGATCAAAGAGGCGGCTCCATCCCGACCGCCCAGGGTCTTCTTTTAAACACATTTTATCTTTAATTAATTCCTTTGAAGCTTTTTGCATCCACTATCTCCTCGCATCCAGCAACCCCTACTGCACCCTCTTTCTGGAGGCAGGGTCATGCCCAGCACGAAGCCAACGTGTCTTTATTACTATTGATTCCCAACATGCTCCCAGCCGGTGGCAGGGAGGGGGTGGTGGGTGGGCTGGGGTCAAAAGGAGCTGAGATCTGGCTGCTGGCACGGTGGGTGCTCACACTCACACCCGTGCAGCCCCCGCCTCCACCTGGAGCACTCCAGTCCTGGGAAGGGGGTGTCCCCGAGCACCGGCTCCGTCAGGAGCTCGCAGAGCGTGGTGCCAAACGCGCTGCGACCGGCCATCGAACACCACTAAGAGCAGCAGACGGCACACGGAGTTCTCTGCCTTATAAAGCACTTAAAGGTTTAATTAAAGACAGCTTTATCCTAATGCTCCTGAAAGGAGCCTCGGACAAGCCAGTGAGTGCAATTCCTGCCTCACTCTGACAGCTTCAATTCATTCCGCTCTCCTCTGCTTTGGCTGAGGCTGTGGGACTGGGGGATGCTCTGCCTTGGTGGAGGAGCCCAGCCCACGCAGAGAGTGCCTGGTGAGGGCTCCTCACAGCCCTTCCCGCTTGCAGCATGCTGGAATTTTAATTATTCCTCTCTTTCCCTGCTCCAGAGTAAAATGATTATGACAGCCCCGAAAAAGGAAGCACATTTTTGAAAAGCACAAGCATAACCTACGCCTGGGTGAACATCTTGTGTGCCCAGCTGATGCCAGCAGCGCTGTGCCGTGCCACAGGGGTGGCATCAGGACAGGCACACCTGAGCTGCAGGTCACCTGAACCCCTGTGGCAGCACCCACCGAGCCAGGGCATGAGCCAGCTTCTCCTCTCATCCCAGGCATTACCAGCTTTTGTTTCTTTCCTTCTCATGGAGGAGGAGGGGGGTGAGAGGAGGATGTCACAGAGCAGAGCTGCTCCCATTGCTCATCTCAGCGAGCATTGCTGCCTCCATAAAGTGAGCACCCCAAGGACCCCCCAGTCCTCCAGCATCATCAGGTGTCCAGAGGCGAGTCCTGCTCCAGCACCACACGGAGGGACAGAAAGACACGGCACAGGAGGGACAGGGGGGCAGCAGCACCTTCCCAGCACGACGACAGTGCCTGTGCTGCTGGGATCGAGGGCGCTGCTCCGCGCTGGGGAACGCAGGTCTGCCTGGCTGAGGGAGCCCTGGGGCAGCTCTGCCGGCTCCTGGGGTGATCCCAGCTCCTGTGGGTGCCACACGCAGGTGGGGCCACCCCGACCCCCCAGGGCCAGCTGAGGGACCACAGGCAGCAAGAGCAGCATCGCACCCGCCCCGGGCTCCCGGCGCGGCGCTCACCGGACAGGCACTGGCAGTGCTCGCTCAGGCAAATAAACCGTACAGGCGAGTTACCTCATCCTCATTTGTAGCCATATGTTTTTCCCAGCAGAGAACAAACACTTCCAGCCGCTACAGCTTATATAACAGAGCGGAGCAGGGCTGGGGAGCCGCACAGCCTCGGCAGGCAGCGCGCCAGCACAACCAGCAAGAGCACGGACCCCGTCTCGAGACGGCGTCGGATGCTCTGCTTCCAAAATGCTGTCCCAAGGCATGGCAGGGCCGTGGTGTTCCTGCTGGGAGAACACAGGGAGCCCTCCTGGGCTCTCAGCCCCAGAACTGCAACAAAAAGCGGATCTAGAGCTCAGGAGCTTTTCAACTTAGGGTGGACGGGCTGGGATCAAACAGGGCCTTTAGCCCTGCAAAGGGGTTTATCACATTCACCGCTCAAAGAGAAGTTAATTAGCAAAAACTCCGATCCTGGAAAAAGCCCCTAATGAGAGCTAAAGCCAGCAGATTAAAGCAGCTGGGCCTCCTGGGAGCTGCCGGGGCTGCAGCTCTCATCGTTCTGTGGCCAGGCAGGACAGCAGGGGTGGCACTGGCGGGTGGCACTGGTGGGTGGGTGGCAGCACCACCGGCTCGTCCCCGCCTAAACAAGGCAGCTCACCCTAGTAACTCCCAGAGCCCCAACACATGTCAGGAGTTATCCTCCCACTGGGGCAGGCAGAGGGGCTCCCGCAGCTGGCAGAGGGAAAAAAGCCCGCTGGACCCCACACTCGTGGATCAGGTAATGCCACCCAGGCCAAAGACGCCGCCCATGGCAGGTCTGGGGAGACCAGACTGACAATCTCACGACGCAGCGAGCGACTCACGCCGCAGCCCTTATCAATACTCCCTCGCTAATCTATCCAGCCAATTCCAGTGTTTGTAAAAGGTGTGTAGGTTGGGAGTTATTTTGCCTCTATAAATAACTCCTTTAAGTCAGGAACAACATCCTGGTTGCATCGTCTCTTTCTGCC
This sequence comes from Lophotriccus pileatus, assembly GCA_035583135.1. Lineage (NCBI taxonomy): Eukaryota > Metazoa > Chordata > Aves > Passeriformes > Tyrannidae > Lophotriccus > Lophotriccus pileatus. The sequence goes on from JAWWES010000055.1 coordinate 3,799,091, forward strand.
AAGCAGGGCAGGCTGGATAAATTAATTGGGATTAAGATTAGGCCATAAAATTCCTTTTCATTTCGACTAGAAAATCACAGTGGGCTCGGAGCAGTCGATGCACAGTGAGTAAATTCTGTAAACTATCCACTGATATCCCACGGTTTAATATCAGCAATAACAAATATAATTTGCAATAAATGTGAAGCAGCTTTCCCATCCATGTCCACGCAGCAGCCAGCGCTGGGGGAAAGCATCGCTGCGCCGAGCGCCGCGCTCGGCGCTATTACCGGAGATGGCTGTGGATGGAGGCTGTAATGGGAAAACACAGCGAGCGGCTGGAAAACACCTCGGGTAAAGGCGATAATCAGCGCTGCCGTTCACCTCCAGGCGCTTCTTTAATGCCACACTAACTTCTGTCCCAGGCAGCGCTGCCACTGGGACTCTTGTCTCACGGTCACCCCTCCACTCCAGGACCCCCCAGCCCTCCCAATGACCCCGCTGTCTCCCCGGCCCCCAGCAGGTCCTACCTGTGCTGTCTCCCAGCCCGCGGGGTGGCCGAGCGTCTTTGCCCCCACTGCTGTGGCCGGCGGCCGGTTCGGCAGTGCTGGTGCGGCCGGGGCTGCCGCGGGGCGCGTCCCCGCCGGGCAGGGGTGCGGGGGTGCTGGGGGAGGCGCGGGGCGGCGTGGCGGCGGTGGCGGCGGCGGCGGTGGTGGCGGTGGTCGTGGCAGGGGTGGTGGTGGTGGTGAGGGCGGCGGTGGCGAAGGCGCCGGGCAGGGTGCTGCTCTCCAGGGAGTCCTCCTCGCCCGTGGGGCCCCAGACGATGACCTCGGGCAGCGCCGTGGGCCGCCCGTCCCGCGGGGCGAAGCCGCGGCCGCGCAGGTGCCGCCGGCCCCTCCGGGAGCGCGGCCGGCGCGGGGGGTGGCCGGTGGGCAGCGGGGCACCGAGGGGCGGCCGGCGAGAGCGGGGTCTCTGCAGGGGGGGCACGGGGGCGCAGGTCCAGGGGGGCCCGGGGCGCCGCAGCTCCTCCCCGCTCGCCGTGCCCCACAGCGAGCCACGGGACAGTCTGTGCCGGAGCGCCGGCCGCGGTGACAGCCTCCCCCCGGCACCGGTGGCTGGGGGCTGGCAGCTGGCAAGGTCCATGGCTAGGTGGAACATGGCTATTAAAATCCAAGCATGGCTTCCCAGCGGGTAACCTGACCTGTGGACAGACAGGAATCGTGTCAAAAGGGAAGGGCAGCAATCCTGCACTCCCTCCCAGCACATCCCAACCCCAGCCACCCAAAGCAGCCCCCAGCCCACACCGGTGCCATCCCCCAGAATGACACCACAGGGCACCCTGAGCCCCCTCCCACTGCAAATCCCACCACCACAAACACGGCAGACTGAGGATCCCCATCCACAACTAGGACTTTTCAATTGGTCTGGAAAAGCTGGGAACCACTCGAGGATGGGTTTTACCAGGAAATGCACTGAGGAAGCCAAACAGCCCTTTGGGGTGAATTACCCAAAGCAGATGGCAGAGCAGAGTGCAGGGGTACTGGGGAGCCTGTCCCCTGCTTCCCACGCCAGGCACAAGGAGCCACCCCACAGGCAGCACTACAAATCCCTCAAAGAGCTGGAGCAGACGAGTCCGTGGGCTCTTGCGTTTGCACATGTAGCCCTTCTCCTACCATGGCAGCCGCCCACGCCGCAGCAGGAGCGTCCTCCCACGGAGCATGGCACATCCCCTGCCGTGGCACGTGGCACCCAGCGTGGAACACAGCCCTGTGGCACAGGGAGGGCAGGACGAGCAGCCCCTCTCGCTGCCCTCTGTGTCACAGAGCAGCTGGAAGCACCCTGAGCTGCCAGCAGGCTCAGCAGGGACCATTTTGGTTTGATGGAACATGTCACCAACACGTCGTGTCACGTCACAGCCCTCTCCCTTCCCCAACACTGTGCAAGGCTCTGCTCCCCTCGCACCTCCTCTAAGATGCTGCCCCATGCAAAGCAGCAAGAAAATTCCTGATAGGCAAATTTTTGTTGTTTGTTTGTTTGTTTGTTTGTTTTTTCCTGGGAAAAAAAAAATCATTAGGCCAAAGCCCCAAAAAAATCTTTACTCCATTTTACTCAGCTTTTACACGAGAAAGACTTTTGTTGAACTCAGCAGGAGCTAATGAGAGCTTTACATGGCTAAACGGGCTAATCCTCCGCAGCGGCGCCCGCACAGTCCTTGGGAGCACGACAGAATGTGCATCTGGTTGACAGAAGCATTTGTACACTCCCTCCGTGCGTGAGCAAGCGAAGCTAAAGGAGCTGACCTGGATACTCCCAAGCACAGGCTTTTTCTGCTCAGAGGATCTCTGCTTTTTTCCTAATTGGGTATTTTTTCAAAGCGTAACAGCATTTATTTTGGGGAGGGAGAAGGCAACGCAGGGAAAGAGCGCAGAAGGAGAAAGGGAAGAGCCAGAAACAGACAACAGAAACCAAAATAGTTCAGGCTGGGGGAGGAAGGATTTCAAGGCTTCAAAAAACCACAAACCACTCAAACCGTGGTGGTGGTGGGTTTTTTTTAGAGGCCGGCAGAGCGGTGTCAGCACGAAGAGTGTCCCCCATGTGCTGTAGGCAATGCTGTGCCTCCACTGGCAAGAAGTCAGGATCTCAGGCTCCAGCCACAGCATCAAGCACGGACTCACCTTTGCAATACTCATGTTCGCTTCAGCAGCACGTCAGGCTCAATTACAGCCTCTGTCCAACTCCCCTGCGTCACCTGAAATGTCTCCTTGCAAGGCAGGAGAGGTGCTGGGCACCTCCTGGTGCATCATCACCCCGGGGTGCCACCTCTAACACCACCTGTAACCACCTCCAGATCTTGTCCCCTTCCCAGCTCTCTGTGTTGCCCAAACTCAGAGCTTTTATAAACAGCTAATGAATGGCACGAAGGAAGATGTGCCCACCCAAACCTGGTGCTTGCTGCATCCCAGCCACTGCCTGGAAGCTTCTGAGAGCCAAAATGCGGCTTCTTGGTGCTTGGGATTGGCAGCTCACAGGAAGAACAGATATTCCCCGTTTCCATCTCCTCCTGCCTCTTCATGACATTCCAGGCTGCAGCTTGCAGGGGTTTGCTCCTGTGGGACCTGCCCCAGCATCACTGCATCGTTCATGGCAGCATCAGCAGAATGTGTGGGAAGAGGCAATGTACAACCCTTGTTTTCCCCTGGGTCACGCTGAAAACTCATGTCCCAGCATGGCCAGGCAGCATTGATGACACTCAAACAGCTCAAACACGCTCCTGCCATTGCTCCCCTGGCCAGAGGCTCTGGGATCGGGAAGGACATGGTGGGGGACACTCAGGAGGGGCAGACCCCACCCTGCCCCAAGGGCAGTGAGGGTCACCCTCCCACCTGTGTCCCTTTAGCGATGCCAGGCAAGGGGCTGTCACCCAGGAGCATCCTCCTGGCCACCCTGCTGGCTGGCACAGCCCCAGGAGATGGATTCAGGGACGGAAGCAGCGAGTCTGGTTACCTCGGAGGAATTTTGCGTGGCATGCGATCTTCTGAGGGCTTTGCAACAACAGATAAGAGCAAGTGTCCTTCAGAATAAATAGCAGCGTGTAGGAGTTGCTGTTGTCTTGGCAACGCAGCGTGATGTGCCCGGCGCGGCGGCGGGGATGGATGCGGCAGCGCCTGGCACGGCCAGCGGCACGACCACCCGGCCCTCCCCTCCGCCCCCCACCCTGAACCAGCACCCTGCAAGGCTGGGCAGCGAGACAAGTCCCCAAGGGCACCCTGGGAGCGGGGACATATCCCGCCTGGAGCTCCTGCCACCTTGTCCTTGCCCCAGAAACCCTGGGCTGTCCCACGAGAGCCTGCTGCAGCTGGCACGGCACGGCACGGCACGGCACGGCACGGCACGGCACGGCACGGCACGGCGCCCTGGCAGCCCCCGCCTCTCCACCTCCCCCGCAGGACAGCAAAGTCACCACTGCTCACAGCCTGGGAGGGCGTTCCAGCCTCCCCGAGACATCAAACAGCTCGAACACCTCTCCAGTGGCACAAGCTGCCCCTCACTGGAGGGAGAGCAGAGGCAGAGGATCCTGCGCTGCTCCCTGGGGATCGCTCCCTAACTGCTCCCTAACTGCTCCCTAACTGCTCCCTAACTGCACCCAAAGGGAGGCTCTGGCACAGGGAAGGGAACACACTGTCCACACATGAGCTGCCTTGGTTTGGGGGCACAGAGCCAGCCCCTGCTGGGAGTACATGTGGGCCAGAGAGATGCACTGGGAAAGGCCTTGGTTACGCTGCTCACTCAGGAATCAGGGACTTAGTTATTCCTGACACCCCCATAAACACATAAAAGCTTTCTTGCAAAGAGATTCGGGGAGCGTGGGCAATTTTCACATTACTGCTTTTCCCATCGTGGAGGTACATGGGAATGTTATCCCAAAATACTTCTCAAACTCAAGGAAAAATTCAATATAACTCTGAAACTGGGTTGGAAAAAGAAACACATGGCAGGGATACTTGAGAAGATGAACTCTCTTCCTTGCTCTCCTCGTCCGAGGCCTTTGCTCCCACCAACCACAAATCCACTCCCGTGGCTCGGTGGATAGCGAGGCACTCCCACGCAGGAAGGGGAACTCCTACAAATATTCACCTGCCAGAAGCACAAGAGCAGATTTCAAGGAAACCCTTGAGCTAACGACACGGATCAGGCTCACCAGGCACTCTGGGGCTCTTTGCCGAGCCCATCTGTTCCAGAGGTGACGGAGCAGTGGGTGTCGAAGGTTCCGCTGCAAAGGCTGGAGCTGCTGCAGCCTCCACACCCAACAGGACACCTTTCAGAGCCCTCCTCGGCATGAAACCCCTCCCTGAATCCTTCCAGCTGCAGCCATGTGCTTTGAAGAGGAGGACAGTTGGCACTTGAGGGAGAGATTAATTTCAAGGATGCTGGAGGACACGAGCTTGCCGCTGCCTTCGGCAGTCGGGAAGAGGCTGCCGTGGAACTCGGCTGCTGCCGCCACTGCACACGTGGTGCCAACCTCCACGTGCAGGGAGGGAAAGCAGGAGTATCCAGCATGAAGCGGGACAGAAGAGTGCCCATCCCAGTGCCAGGGACCTTCAGAGGATGGAGGCACCTTGGGGAGCCCTGCAGACAGGACACAGGTTAATCCAGCACGCCCACCATGCTCCAGAAACCCCCAGCTCTGGTAATGTGTCTGAGAATTAACTGGGATCGTGGCTTTGACAAACATCAAAACACCACCCGTCAGCACTAACCCACTTCCCCGAAGCCTCAAAGGCTCACTCGAGTGCAGTCCCTTTCATAAGGTCCTTGTTTGCTCTCCAGCACCAGCCCCTTTCTCCCCTGCCTGTGGAGACACTTCACAGGAGCATTAACTGCAGAATAGGCTGATTTTTAATGCAGAATTATACAAGTGGAGCCATTCTTCCATTTCATGCCTCCCGTTAGGTAATCTATCGGTATTGCACAGGGAATCAAGGTTATGTCCTTGTTGGGGTGATTTACGAACCCTGAGCATTTCATATCTCCAAACACCGAGCGAGGCAGACAGAAAAGCTCCTGTGAATGCCTGGAGCAGGAGCAGGGGCCGTGGTCAGAGAGATGGGGTGATGTTTGCTTGAGCCGGGCATGACACGGCAGAGAAGTGGGTGCCACGCTCTGCCAGGCTCCAGGAAAAGCACCCTGGGCTGCGTGTCCTACAAAGGAGTTTGGAGCACGGCACGTTACGAGAGGACGTGCAGGAACTCATTCCATGTGGAATAGAATGAGGCCGCTGCATCCCACGGGTGACTTTCACGCTGGAGCAGGAGGAAGAGGGGACAACTTCAGTGGCAGATACTTGGCCTGCAGTCGTGTGTCCTCGCTGAGGTGGGGACTGCAGCTTCTCCCCTCCCCATCCCGCTGTCCTGAGCAACAATCCCTGCAGTGCAGCAACTGTCCTTCGCTGTCACACTCCCAACCCCTGCCAGGGAAACAGAGCATTACCCTCCCGCACTCCAGGCTGGACTGGGACCCTCCCCAGGGCTGGGAGGAGGGAAGATGCACGTTCCCATCTGAGGGCGGCATGGCTGGGTGCCAAAAGCTCGTGACCTTGTGGGCCACCCCAGTGGGGTGCCCAGCACGGCACCCAGCACGTCCCACACCACACACCGGAGTCAGTGGCACCATGGGGGCCTTTCTCCTGAGCCATGTTCTGCTCCAGGATGAGTCGCTCTGATCCCAGACCCAGTGGGAACTGGGAACGTACAACTCACTGCGCTGTCTGCAGCCCCAACTTCTTCCAAGATAATTACAAATTTGTGAAAATATGGCTGCCAAGCTCCTTAAAGCCAGGACTGGGACTTAAGGCACAAAGGCTGACACACAGTAGCACCTAAGTAAATTAAATGTGCCACATCACTACCTATCTATATTACAGACCTGAGCTTCAGGATTACCTGCTAATAAAAGTGATATTTAAAACAAGTCCTAAGTTCCTCCGCTGCCCCCTTCTCCCCACAAGTAATTAAACCGACGCTGCTTCCCGCAGCGGAGGGGATGGGATTCATCATGGAGGGAAATCAGCAGAGGGTGAAATAGGTAGAACCCTCAGCACCACGCTGCCACAGCCAGGCAGAAAGCAAACAGCCACTTCCTTGGGAAAAGGGGGTGGAAAGGGGTCAGCTGGGGCTGGGAAGTCAGCGGTGCCCCAGGATGGAAATGCCGAGATGGAGGTGGCTGGATCCACCCCTGGCTGTGCCTGGGGAGCCGGCAGAGGGGGGCAGGAGGGCGGCCGCGGCGGAGGGGAGCCGCTCGCTCTTCTGCCTCTGCCTTGAGCTCAGCCAGCTGCAAATAAACAATTTTACCATTTGAATAGCCGCGAGTGCGGAAGGCATAATTAATACCCAGCGGTCCCATCAGCCAATGTGCTGATGCGGGAGGTGCAGCCCCTGCCAACGCCGGCAGCGCTCGGCTCTGGCGCCGCAGCCCCGGCTGCTCTCGCCCCCGGGCCCGTCCTTCGCTGGAGGCACAGAAGGGCAAAGCCCCAGCGCAGGAGCCTGGGCTGGGGTTGGGGCCTGCCAGCGTGGGACCCCTCCGGCACATCCCACCCCCGCAGCGTGGGAAGGTTCAGAGCCCGGCAGAGCAACGTGGGGGAGAGAAAAATGGAGTGGACAACGGTGGGTGCACATGGCATTGCTGCGAAGGCAAGAGCTGCTTGGCTCTACATTCCCACTCGCTGCCTAAGCCAAGCCAACCTTCACCCCTGGATTTCAAGTCCAGTTCCCATTTCAAAGACTTTAAAGGACACTGACAGGACAAAGGGTCCAGCACCTGCGGCCGGCCTGGGGATGAGCACGACAGCTGAGTTCACGCAGAGAGCTGGCCAACACCATCCAGGATGGCCAGCCCAGCTCAACTTGCTCTAGAAAGGGCATGACACCTGCTGCAGAATGTTTTCCCTTGTATTGCAGGATTATTTCAGACAGGAGTTGAAAAGTGCTGGGAGCAGAAAGCCCAGAAGTTCAAGTACACCTTCAGACAGAGAAATGTCTCCAGTAAATTTCTGTGCAAGACTAGTGCTCAGTGATTCACCCGCCACCACTCTGGCAGCAGGAGATCCAAACACGGTCTGGCTCCCCTGGGAAGACTCAGTGGGCTGTGGGTTCATCTGCCAGTGTGGCACGGTGTGGGCACTGCTGGAGCATCCCCTCAGTGGGCACAGAGTGGGTACTGCTGGAGCATCCCCTCAGTGGGCACGGTGTGGGCACTGCTGGAGCATCCCCTCAGAGGGCACGGTGTGGGCGCTGCTGGAGCATCCCCTCAGTGGGCATGGCGCAGCCGCTGCTCCCCCTCGCCGGCAAACACTGCGTGCATTTAGCGTGGCAGGGCTGGACAGTGGGGCATTTCATCAACCCGGCGGCGATAACACTCAGCTTTTGTCCCGCCCGGATAAAGGGGGTTTGTGAGCACTGGCTTTCCAGCCCAAACCTGCACCTGTCACCAAGTTACTCCACTTGTCCCCCCCTGAGTTCTGTGCCAGTGCTGGGGACCAGGCAGCAATTAGAGCTCCAGCTCAGACACAACTTGCTGGGAAGTTTCAGATCTCCACATCCACCAAAATCTTGTTGAAATGCCACAGCTTCAAGCTCTGCTATTGCTGATACTAAAAACAATCCATAAACCTAAAGAAATCAGGGTCTCCTCCCTTGTTTTAGCTTCCACCTAAACCTCCTTAAGCATTCTGCCTCCTCACGGGCACCACAAAATCACTGCCCAGGCTTTGGATGCTGACGCCGACCCGGGAGGTCCCAGCACACAGGACGGTGCTGCCCTCTCCCATCCCCATCACGGGAGCAGAAAACACTCCCCCGTGTACCAAACACACGGAAAAACCGGTCTGCTGAGGAAATGCCACTGCAATGAGCATGTTAAAGCCACAGCTTGCAGACCATCCCTAATGCTGCCCACAATAAATAAGGCCAGCGGCTGGGCTGAGCAGCTCCTGCTGCGGACGCAGGTGCGGGCAGGATGGCGCATCTCCCTGCAGCCACCAGCCAAGGAATTTCTGCTTTCTCTGCTTTGCTCGTGAATCTTCCTCCTTTGGCACATGTCTGCCCTCCTGCAGGATCATCAGGCCTCCTCCTCAGATAGAGGGACCACCTCACTGGGTGTCCCAGCAGGATGCAATGCCCAAACGCTTTGGATGCGATGGGATTGGATGGAAGAAGTGAGGCTCTCCCCACCAGGATTGCAACAATCCTGCCCAATCTCAGACTAGAGCTGGAGCCTTATGAGGGGTTTCCCTCCTCTGAATACATATCCACAAATGATTCCAAGAGACAGTGACTAATTGAACCCAGCCCTCAGCTCTGAAGGACCTCCAGAGAGGAAAACCATGGCACAAGCTACAGCTTACACCACCCTTCAACTCTGCAGCATCCCGGGGACACAACCCGGGGCTGATCTTATTTCCTACATGAACGTGCCCAAGAGCATCATTACAACGAATGCAGGAAATGCTCTGATCTGAAAAAATAAGGTAAGTTGGCTCAGTACATCTAAAGCAGCAGCTTAATGAGCTTTAAAACAAAACAATTAAAGGAGGTCCGTGGCACTGTTGTAACACAATGTGTCTTCGCAGGAGCCGCCCATCAGAGCCCACCACAGTATCCATATCAACGGGAAATACCCCCAACAAGGGAACACAACCAGGAGAATGTATCTCCTAATGGGATTCTTTATCATGAGCTCCCAAAGAGCCCTGCTTTCCCAGGAGCAAAGATAAACACTGACCCGCTGGAAGTGTCTGGAAGACAAGCACAGGGCCCAGCTGACCCCTTCCCATGGCAAAGGCTGGATGTCTGCACAGGGAAATCTGACTAAATCAGGTCTTCACTCCAGCACCGTGGGCTCCTGGTGGACCTGCTGTCAACTGGCAGTGGAGGGACTGAGATCCAGACCTGTCTTTCTCCCAAGAAGTCCCTGGCAGCCCAGGGATGCATAGCCTGCCGGGAAACCTCAGCAGCCATTCCCAGGAACGAACACAGGGAACATGTCAAGAGTCCCAAAAGCTCCCAAAACTCTTACAGAAATGGAGATGAGAGGAATGAAGCCTCTGAAAGCAGAGAGAGGCACAGATGGCTTTTATGGAGCAAGAAATACAATGGGAAAAAATGGAGCAGCAGAGCTCTCTTTGAAGGTGTGAAACGTCAGTAGGGAAGCCTGGAGAAAGCCAAGGCTGGGAGCTGGGGCTCAGGGCAGGGCACTGCATTGCCTGGCTGAGGCTCCAGCTGCACTGCAGTGCTGGGCAGTTCCCAGCCCCCTGCTCCAGAGACAGCTCTGCCAGCCCCTCCTGGGGACATCCCACTGCCACAGAAGGCTCCGTGCAACACGCAGCATGGAGAACTGTGAACAGCCCGGTAAGATGTTGAAAAAGCCAAGGCAAAATAGAAAGCAAAGGCAGTGGAAATGAACTCGGGGGCAAAGACTCTTGATCCTGTCACAGAGAGTTTTAAATCCCCTTTTAGCACCAAGCAATTTCTTTTCCACAGAGAAGAGCCTGTTTCCCTGCCATGGCCACCTCACTGCATATACAGCATCCAGCCAGCTCACAGCTCTCCCATTCCACCCATGGCAAAATCCTGGTGGACCAAGGTGATGGTGAGGAGAAGCCTCCAGCACCTCAAGAACACCGTGCCACTGGGGGCAAATCCCATGAGTCAGGAATCACTGTGCTCTGCATCTCATTAAAGAAAAAAAACAATAATCCCCTTTGTGGGAGAGATTAAACTTTGGGAGCATTATCTCTGACGGGTCAGCAGCAAGGGGTGACCTCCTGCATCCCTCAGTATCTCAGCTTCCTTCAAAGGCCCCTGAGCCAGTAGTCTGACTTCCATTCCTCATCCATCAAAATTGGCAAAATTGGTTTTGCCAGAGAATATGTCCATTTGACAGGAACCCAGAGTAAGTCCTGAGTACGTTATGTTGGAGGAGTAGAGCCTCTTACAAAGCCCAGAAACAAGACGATGAGTAACTCATCCTCGTCCTTCCCACAGAAAACTTGAAAACCCATGAACGGCAGACAGTTGTAGAAAAAGGGTTGATTCTTTTTGGGAGCTCTTCCTAAAATAACACATCCAGAACGGCCACACTTTCCCTACATAACATCCCACCGCTGCAGACTCAGCCACGCTCTGGCTCCGGCCGAGAAGAGGCAGAGCTGACCGCGCTCCCAGCGGGACGCACGGCCTCATCTCCCGGCATTAATCACCCATGTTCCGGTGGGTCCTTAAGTGGATGTCCTCATCCATGTCAATTAACTGACGCTTCATTACTCGAGTGCTGCAGAGGGAGCGGAGATGCTATCGCGGGCTCTGGGAGCAGGGCTGAGGTCGTGCGCGGGACTCCGGCAATTACGGAACGCGTCCCTGAGGAAGCCGTGCTTGCAGGAGGCTCGGCTCGCCAGGCAGGCAAGTCCCAGGGGGAATAACCCGGGCTCCCCCCGACCTCGTCACATCTCCAACCTGAATGACGTGCAGTCAAGTGGCAACACCAATTAGCGCCGTTTGCTCTCACCGGCGCCTCGAACGCTGCCGCTGAGCAGCGAGTCCCTCCACGTCGAGGACAGCAGCTCCACACAGCTCCTAAGCCAGCACTGCACAGCCACATTCCCAACTCATAGTGCCATAAACCATGGCTGGAGTTTCTCCTGCCCATCCCAGGGTGCTGCAGAAGAGGCACAGCCTCACGGACAGGAGCCTTCGATCCCCAACGAGCCTTAACTGAGCACCACAAACCCGCTCTCCTGCCTGGCACGTGCGGTCCCTCACACCGTGTGTGCTGTGCTGCCGCTGTCCCACCACACACAGTCACCCCTCACCATGTCTCCCTGCACCATCCCCTCACTTCTCCTGTGCTGGGGCACGTGCCCTCCAGTGAGCTCCTGTTTTTCCACCTCAAGGATCCGAACTTGTCTCTCTCTTGCAGGAAGCACCTCGTCACTCCCAGATGATGTGTTGTTTTTGAAGCAACTTCTGCTCAGCCTTTATTTGGAAGTCGGTGGAGTTGGCAGCTCTGGCACAGCAGCCAGGCCAAGGAAGCTTCGCTGCTCCCACCTTGCCACAGCTAAGCCTCATCCCATGGATGCTTCAGCCGGGGTCCGGAGCAGCTCCGCAGCCAAGCTCTGCTTCTCCTCCCTGCCAGCTTCTGCGGTAGGAGATGAAGAGTCCTTTCCATACCCACAGAGATGCTGTGCCAGGGGACAGCTTCTACTCCCAATGGTTTTGGCTCATGGGGACACAGCAGCCCCTGGCAGGAGGGACACAGTGCCGCTGGGATGCTCCAACACTGCCAGGAAGCAGAGCTGCCGAGAAAGACCTTCAGAGCAAACTTCAACAAAAATCATCGCATGTCAAAGCGTATCTCCTGCCTACGCATCATCTCCAAGTCACAAGGAGACATTTTGCAGATCGGAGTTGGAAATGAGCACTTTGTGAATGACTGGCTTTATTTATTTTTTTAAGTCCTCAGGCAAGTCCCAGTGGGTGCTTTGGCCTCCACCCCAGACACACAGTGCCCACAGACCCTGTCCCTGCTCGTCTCCATGGAGCTGCTCATCCACCTCCAGCCAAGCTGTGTTTCTCCTCTTTTTCTCACCGTTGCTTGGGACCAGAAATGCCAAATCCCTCGGCACTGCTGGGAAGACACATCCAGCTGCCCTTGGGGCAGGTCTCCACCCTGCTCCCAGAGCATCCCACCCAGCAGCCCTGCTCCCAGGTGAAGATGCCTCTGCACACACCCAGCCCTGCCACTGTGCCACGGGCAGCACGGGTGCTTTGCCTCCAGCCTGAGCAGGCGTGTGAGACAGTGGGGGGAGACGGAGCCAAAACACCCACGGGCTCCCGCCGTGTCCCCGCGGGAAGGCGCCCAGCGCCGCGCTGAGAGGAGGCTTCAGCACAGCATCGCCTCGCAGAGCCAGAGAGAGCAACTGATAAACCCAGGGAGCAGCAGAGACTCAGCAGCAGACAAAACCTCATTTCACAAGGAATCCTCATAAAACCAAATTAATGTTGAAGGATGAAGGCAGGTAAACCTCCCACGGTTAAGTTCAGGCCACTGAGACTCAGTTTAAATCTCTCAGCAGTTCTGATTTAATCAATGCATTTCCAAGTGAAATTAGATGAAGTACATCTCCATCACAGGAAATTATATAAGCTATCAAAGTCTGTAGGTACAGGTCCCAGTAAGAAGAGCCACAAGAAATATTCATATCAACTTGAATTCCATTTTTAAGGAGGTAGTTCATGTCTAGAGTTTAACATTATTTCAGTGAAAAAAGTCACTCTGATGAAAACAGTGAGCCAAGGCAAAGAAGGGCCAAGCAGCAGCTTTGGGAGCATCCCCTGCAAAACCAGCAGTGGCTGCTGGGACACTGGGCTTGGCCAAAAACCCCCCTCCCAGCAGTACCACCCAGCACAGCGTGGGAGGGAAGGAAGATGGAAGGAAAGATGGCCAGAAAGACAGAAGGAAAACCCCTTTGTTTTAAAGGAGGCAGTGAAAGCACCAGTGAGGCAGCTCCATCCACTGATCCCACCCAACACACTCAGCCTCCAGGAATTATCCTGCTAGAAGAGTTTTGCTGTCAAAACAGAACTCTGCTGGGCTTGAACTGCTGTCATCTACATGGTGACCACCAGCTGTCAAGGAGAACAACAGGCACCACAACCCAGAGCAGAGCAGCTCCTGCTCCTCTGGCTCAGCACATCGATCTGCCCTCCCAGTCCTTCTCCCCTTAGCTATATTTAAAGGCTTAGGCACGCATACATTTCCATAATGAACCTCAGACCTGTCGGAAGTCCCATGGATTATTCACACCCCGCAAAGCTGTCCTTGGGAGCCGCTGGCAGTGCTCACCACTCACCCGTGCACACCCTACAGAGACTGAGGTAAATAAGCTGCGCTGAGAGAGCTCGCACATCAGGTTGGGTGAGGGGAGATATAGGAACAAGGCTGGAGAGCTGGCCTCTGCCTTGCTGCCGTTCCTTGTTCCAGGCTGGGCTCTGTAGGAACATTAGCAACTCCTCCTTTCCAGCAGATGACCATTACATAAGGCAGAGCCAAGCCTCTGGACCAACAGCCCACGGGCTGGCAGGGTGGCTCCACACGGGGCGGCCCCCGAGCGGCCCAGGCGAGCGTCAGCGCCGCCACAGCTCCCACCCGTCACCCCACCGGAGACACCACAAAGGGAACGTGGCGGCCCCAGCGTTATTACAACAATTATTCATGCTCTGGGAAGCGGCTGCCGAAGCCCCGCGCCGCTCCCCTCGCCTCATCTGGGAAATTGCTGCCAGCGCGGAGGTACGAACCGCCGCGTAAAAGCGCAGTTTATTCGAGCATTATTGTGGCTGTTAAGTATCATAGCCGGTGACACCAGATGAATTTCTGTGGCAATCAATCCACCTGGGAGCAGCCAGCTCAGCCCCTGTGTGGATGCGGGATGAGTAAGGACTCCTCAGTGGAGGCCATTAACTCCCACTGCTTACTGCTCTCATTACTTCCCAGACTGCAAGGCTTGCATCTTTGACAAGCGGCTGAATCTACATTTGACAGCATGAACCTGATGAGTGAAATTCATGGAAAATGTTTGCTTTGGCAGTAACTACAAGGCCCATAAAGTTTCCTCGGAGCCAATGCGCAGGGATGTGTGCCTTTTAATGAGTTGTTTTATACAATCGCCGAGAAATTGCAAACGGTGGTTTTACTCCTACTGCAAATCACTCCGGAGCTCGGCGCTGTAAAAATCGGGGCATATTGTTTAAAACATTGTATTCGTAGCTGTGGAGGGGAAGTCCTCGGCAGCGCTGGGAGCCCGGCAGCCGGCACGCTGCAGAAGGCGGCCGTGCCCTCGCAGGCGCGCGCAGGCACTGACGCAGGCATGTGCACCCACACGTATGTCCCTGCACGCTCAGGCAGTGACAGGGACATTGCCATCCCCACAAAGGACAGACTTTGCCCCGCAGCACCCGCACCTGCCAAGGGCAGTGCAGGGCTGGAGCATCCCTAGGACCTCGCCGGGGCTTTCAGGGCAGTGCTGCTCACCCAGCCCCGCTCCCCTTCACATGAACCGAACAATTCTGAGCGATGCAGTTGCACGGGTCTCGCCCTCCCCAGCACAGGACCACAGCTCAATGTGAGGTCAGGCACTGCTACTGCCCTGGGGCAAAAGGGATCCGACTTGAAAGGAGCAGCAGGGTACCATCTCCCTGCCGCAGGCAGCTGCTCCAGGCAGAGGCTGTGCAGGGTGAAACGGGCGCTGCAAAGCTCCACTGCTTCTCCTGGAGCTATTTCTCTAGTAGTCTTCGAGAAAATGAGGAGAAATGACATGGGAAATGTCAGAAATAAAGCCAGAAGCAATTAGAGTTAGAGAGAAGGGAGAGCAGCAGGCAAGGTTAGCAGTAAAGTTATCTCTTATTAAAAATAAAACAGGGAGGGACTGGAAGCTGATGAGGTGGCGGAGAGGACAGCCTGGTGCTGGGGATCCAGGATGCACAGCACAGAAATTCACAAGGCAAATGAATCAAGGAGGGAAGCAAGCAGAGGGCTCCTGTTTCCATTTGCTAAACTCTGCTCAAAAATAACAAAGCAGAGGGCATCCTCTGTTCCCAGGATTACAGCCTTCTGTCGCTCCAGCCCCGGGAAACGGGCTTTTCACCTGCCAAGGATAAATCCAGACACGAGGCACCCTAAGAAAACCCTCAGGTGCTTTCCTCAGGAGGGATTCCTAAGGTCACTACATCACCACGGACTCTGTCCTTCCCACACACCGCAGCACATCCTTGGCGGACAGACAAACAGACATCTCTGGCGGCAGCGTGAAGGTGCTCCCGTGCCCGGGCCATCAGGGTGCACCTCCAAGGGCACGGGACAAAGCCAGGGGAATCGGAGCCGGCTCACCACGTGCCGCTGGAATACCCGGCACGGCACTAACAGAGAGGCCGAGGGCCTCCCCCAGCTCCTCGGCACAGACAAAACCTCAGTTCAGGTTTCACCCTCCAGGACTCCATCCACAGCCCGGGCAGACGGACAAAGGCCTCTCGCATCACCGCTCGCTGCCCGCGGGGTTCAGGGGGCCCTGCCTGCCTCCCTCTGTGCCCCCAAGCCACAGCCACGAGCTGCTGGAGCGCAGGGGGCGGTGTGGGCTGCTGGGCTCCCTGAGGTGCTGCGTGGGGTAGGGCTGGCGGCAGGGCTGCATCCATCCATCCACCCATCCATCCATCCACCCGCTCACCCCGCAGCCCCCGGGCACCCAGTCCTGCTCCCTGGGGAGCAGCCGCAGGGCCTGGCACAAGCTGCAGCAGTGGGGTAGCAGCTCGGGACCCCCTGTCCTGGGACCCCTCTCGCAGCAGCAGGTGACATGCCAGAACCACCGTCCTGTTCGGCAGAGGAAGGTTTGGGGTATGACCCCTGCCTGACACAACTGCTCAAATCCTGGACTTGCTAAACACAAAACCAGTTGGGGGGAGCGGAACCGATCGTGGATCTCACTTTTCCTTAGGGTCTCACTTGTTTAACCCGCTGCTGCTTTCACTCCATTCCACCGAGATGGGCTTAAGCCACCAAAACCCAGGTACTGCTGTGGCTCCACGGCTGTGCACAGGCAGGGGCCGGGGCTCTCCAGCCACAGCACCATGGAAATAATAAGATTTCGGCTCAGATGACTTCGCAGCGGTAATGAAAATGTGTTACGTAACAGTTTGCCTCCGTCTCCTCTGCTTTGCAATTCTCGATTAATCTCCCAAACACATCCATCCATCCGTCCATCCATCCATCCGTCCATCCGTCCATCCATCCATCCATCCATCCGCCCGCGTCCCGGCCGCCCCCCCAGCCCCTTCCCCCGAGCGGCCCCCGCCGGGGCGGCCAGAGGGGAGCGAGCAGCCGGCGAAGGGACAAGGAGCGCGGGTCCATGTCCCGGGCAGGGCGGGGGAGCGGCGCGGGGGGAGCCGTGCGGGGGCAGCTCCGGCACCGCGCGGAGCGAGAACCGGCCGCGCTCCCCGGGCGCGCCCGCAGCCGCCGGCTGCACCGCTCGCCGCTCCGCTCCGCGCACCGCTCCCCATCCCGCTCCCCGCTCCGCTCCTCCATCCCTCTCCCCGCTCCAAGTTCACGCTTTAACTCCGCCGCTCCCCGAGCGCGCCCGGCGGCGGGATGCGCCCGGCGCTGCCCCGCGGGGCCGCCGCTGCCCGGCCCTACCTGCTTCCCGGGAGCCGTCGCATCCACATCGTCACGTCTCGGCCCGGCCCGGCCCGGCGGGGCTCAGCGCCTCAGCGCTCCATCC
>JAWWES010000055.1:3815962-3917249 GCA_035583135.1 Lophotriccus pileatus
CGGCGGCGAGGACGGGGGTCGCTGCTCCGGTGCCCCGGCCCCTCAGCGCCGGCGGGGCAGCTGCACGCCCGCGGAGGATGCGCGCCCCATGCGCGGCTCGGCGTGGCTCGGCTCGGTGCGGTTCAGCGCGGCTCGGCTCGGCTCGGCGCGGTTCACCGGGGCTCAGCTCGGCTCGGCTCGGCGCGGCGGGGCTGGGCGCGCGCGCGTCTGTGCGCGCACCCGCGGGGCGGGGGCGGGGGGCCGCGGCGCGGGGAAGTTGCGCGGGGCGGAGGCGGGGGCGGAGCGCGGCCCCTCCGCGCCGCGGCCGAGCGGGGGTGGACCCGGACCGGCACCCGCACCGGGACCCGGCTCCGACTCCGTCTCCGCGGGGGTTGCCAGGCAGTGCCGGGAGCCCGACGAGAACGGCCCGTCCCTGCCCGGGACGCCGCCTCCGGCCACCGCAGCTTCCCCCGCTGAAGCGCTCCTTCCCCCGGGCCCCGCGAACAGGGGTTCGCCGGCGACCCCGGGGAGCGACCCCCCCGCTCCGCCCGGTGGGCACCGGCCCGGCAGCTCTGCGCCCCGGGACCGCGGTGTGACCGCGCCGAGCCCCGGTGCCCGCACGGGCGGGCGGCGGGGAGGTGCGGGTTCAGTCCGCGCTTTGCGGGCAGGACGAGGGATCCCTTGCAGTTCGGCAGCTCCGGGGAGCCCCGGCCCGCTGCCCCGCGGAGCGGGCCCGGCTGCTGCTGCAGCGGGCTCCACCAGCCGGCCGAGAGGGCATCCTGCTCCCGAGCCAACCCCGGGAGAGTTTCCATCCTTATCCTGCACAGCTGCCCCGCAGGGACAATGTCGGGCCGGCGGGAGCGCGGAGCCGCCACCGCCGCCTCCGGCCCCCGCACCGAGGGATGTGCAGCTACCGGATTCTCTCCGGCTGAAAGCGCCTTTCGTGCTCCGTGCTCGCCCAAAGACAGCCGAGCACAAAGGGGAGCGTGCGGGGAGAGGCGCTGGTTATTTTGGGAGGTGTTTCATCAGAGCCTGATGCGTTTTCTCTCTTTCCGGGGGTGCTGCCAGTAAGGAGCAACATTATTCCTGGTGTACTGAAAGAAAAGTGTGTCTCTCAAAAGCCAAGCTGCTTTGAGTGGTTTCTGTTCAGCTGCTGCAATAAAAGAAGGTTTTGTATGAATTTGAGGAGAGATTCTTTGAAGCTGCTCCTGGCTATGAAAGAGGAGCAGGACTGCGATGTGCAGAGCCAGCACTGCCGGGGTGTCCCCTCACAGGGACAAACCACCCGCAAGGAAGGGGCACATCAATGGCCACGGAGCGCTTGGCTCTGATCAGTCACAGCAGAAAGCAAGGCTTGTGTAGGGACGAGTCTCTCTGCTGCCTTTCTGACTCACTGGGTTTCTTTCCTGCCTCCAGAGAAACTTATTCTCCAAAGAGAAGGAGCCTCCTGTGAGCAGGGCAGCTGGATGGAAGGTCAGCATTGTCCCTCGGCTGGCTTGCCAGTCCCCGCTCCTCACATGTGCTCCTGCTGGATCGGCTCCAGCTGCCACTAGAAGTACTGTAGTTCAGCATCCAAATCCCAAATTTCCTTGGAGCTGGATTCCTGAGGGGAAGGAACTTCTTTTGGCAAGGGGTTGGCCTGAGGACCAGCTTACCCTTGGAGGTGGCAGGTGCCGGGGGTGACAGACCTCTCCTGTCCCAGCCCAGGGAAAACCCATAAATTGGCCAGGCTGTGTTTGGTCCTCCCTAAGCATGATCCTGGCCTGTTGGGGTGGTTTGGGCTCGGTTCTCTCAGAGCCACCTGGCAGCCCTTCAGGGGTGCCACAAGGACAACGTGGCCTCTCCCCATCCTCCAGAGGGAGAGCAGTGACAGAGTGGCCACGGCTCTCTGCAGTCTGTGGCCAGGAGGGAGGCAGCCCCGAGCCCTGGGGTGTTCCTTACATGCGATCCCATGACTGGGCACATGTTGGCAGCTGCTGGGTACGGCAGCTTCGGCACAGGCTGGTATCAAAGCCCAGCACTCACCTGGGTGCAGCCTTCGGGAGGCTGCGTGTGCAGGGACTTGAAAGGGAAAGCTCAGCTTTACTGCCAGCTCACGGACTTTATCAGCCATTAAACCCAGCTCACTAACATGAAAGATCTTTACAGAGAAGAAGGGAAGAGCGTGCAATTGTCAGTCTCTTAAGAGGCTGCTCTGGAGCCTGAGAGATACTGGAACGCAGTTAAGTAGAAGACAATCAATTAAGGCTTAAATAAACCCAAACGAGCAAACGTTAATGAGAGCTATCTTGTATCTCAAACAAATCCTCTTAACTCAGCCCCACTTAAAAAAATATTATTTCCCCGTTTGTGCCAAACACATGGAGCTGGCGTGGAATTGCAGGAAGGACAGAGTTAGGGGATCTGGAGCCTGGCAGTGAAGGCTGAACTTCTGTTTTTTCGGCTATAAACATCTGTTATGGTCTATACACATTGGTCAGGGAAGTGACCACAAGCACAGAAAGGTCCCACACCCTCACCATCAGCCCTGAGCCTCTTCTCGAGCTTCTGGCCTCAATGTCCCATTGCAACATCACCATCCAGAAGCTTCCAGAAAAAGAGACCAAAGGAGAGTAGAGGTTTTCAACAGGACCAAAGCAGGTGTGCAGGCAAAGCTTTCATACACAGGTAATTGTTTGGGTTCAGGGCTGGTTTGGGAAACCTCACTGGGAGGGAAATACCTGGCCCAAGTGTGAGTGTCCTCACTGCCCTGCAGAGAGCCCTGCCCACGACCAGCCAGGTGACATTCGCTCTGCACCTCCCTAAAACAGCCAGCGCAGCCTTTCTAAGGGCTGTTTGAAAGGCGGGTGGTGGCACTCGGCAATCTTGGCAATCTTGGCCCCCTTTGTCTGGCTCGTCTCCTCAGCAGCGCTGCCGAGGCCGCCCGCCACGGGCAGGTGATGGAGCAGCCGCTGCGGGAGCAGGAACCGCGAATTATCCCACCATTTAAGTAGGAGGGAAGGAAGTCATTAGCGAATTCATTTGTCTAACTTGTTCTTCTCAGAGTCATCGCTCCAAGAGAGTAAAGTTCCTGACTGGTGCGGAGCTGCAGGCGCTGGCTGGGGCTGGCTGCCACGCTGCGGGGCACAGGTGCTCACACAGAGCCGTGTTCGGGGACAAAAGAGGGTTATTTTTCCCCTGCCATCCGGACTGTGCTTCCCAGGTTCTCCCAGGGCTGGACCAGGGGTGGGCACCCCAAGAGTGCTGCCAACCGCGGTGGGGAACATCACCAGCTGTGCTGCACTTCACCCACCCTGTTCTGAGGCAAAATCTGTTAATTTGCCTCTGACTGGAAAGAGAGACGCTGCCCCGGCTACACTTGGCAAGGAGGAGTGAAAATTGTCTCTTCAGTAGAAGTAGGTTGTCATTACCCATTTTCCTTTCATACGGGAAGAGCAGAAGTGTTACTTAGAGCCTGTGAAGCAGAGAGGAGTATAATGCAATTTCTGCCTCCTTGTAGCATCGTCCTTTCGTTTTCCAGACCAGTGCTGACAGGGAATAGGATTCTGGAAAGCACCCTGAGGATTTTATACCCTCAGCAGTTCTTAGGGGACTCTGAGAATTGCATTCCCTTCAGAAAGCATCCCCCACTGCCTCAAACTCCTTTAATGGTCTTGACGGGATTGTCTAGCAAGGCACAGCTCCAACCTGGCGTGCTGGACCCCGAGAAGGAGTCACGAGGCAGGGGAGCGGGAGGGGAGGGCTGAGAAGATGGGGAAGAGCTGGATGGGATTTCATGGGCCCATTCTGCAAGCCCAGAAGAGTCAGGCAAGCCCCCAGAGCCTCCCTGCTGCGGGGGCTGCGTGCCTGGGGATGTCAGGCAGCTTTCCAGCCACAGCTCGCTTTTCCAGGGAAAAAATAGAGCATTATCCCACCTTGCAGGATTTGCCTTTTCCCCCCCATCTCGATCAAACCCCAGTTTGTTGCTAAACAAAGATCGGTTCGTGGATCCACCCTCTGGTGATCACCCCCTCTGCATCTGGGCTTCTCTTATGCAAATCAGAGGTTTCGTCACCACACACCTAAAACTCTCCTCCTCCCCTTCGGTTCGGGGGTGCAAACCTGCAAAGCACCCTGATGCTTTGCAGATGGCATGTCGTTGGAGTCAACAACCTTTAACATTTCAGTCTTTCTCACAGAGCTGCTCCCAGAAGCTCACATCTTGCGTAGTATTTGTCTGGCCAGGCTGCTCTCATGCAGTTTCTTCCTTTTTTAAGCTAAACATCGCTAATCAGCTTCTTCAAGCTCCAACATAATGTCCTATAAATATCCCTTGTGGAAGCAAAATCTATCTTGTGTGTGTATGCAAGACAAAAGAAAAAATTAGAAAGCGTGAAGCCCTGACTTAGCAGCTCAGCAGCAGAGCTAAAGCCTCGAAGCTCAGTGAGAGCAGGGAACATGCCTGTCCCCTCCATCCCCCTCATCCAGCCCCACAGCCTGCCAGAGCCACGGACTCTCAGTCCCCAACAGCCCCAGAGCTTGCCCAGGCTCCGCTTCTCCTCCCTCCTGCCTGCAGGTCCCTTTGGAGCCACTCACAGACTGCTGGCAGTGCTTTGGCCGAGTGGGAGCTGGGGAGCACTTTGTCCTTGGAGCTGAGCAGGAAGCTCAGTGCTCCCTCTTGGTATTCAGCAACAGTGCTGAGGTTCTCTTACAACTCTTATTTCGAGCTGGCTTAAAGAATTTTCTGAGCCCTGGTTGAGCTTAGGGTGGTGTGGGATGCCACGATCCTCAGGTTGCCTCTCCGTGGAGTTGATGGGGACAAACTCCTTGTGCAAGATTCCTCCGGGCACAAGGATCCTGGAGGCAGAGCCAGGACCGTGTCAATGAAGCTCCTCTGGCTTTGCCTCCCTTCCAGCATGACTGATAGGAATGAGGGCTGATAGGAATGAGCTCAGATCAATCATCTGTCACTCACTGGCTTCCCTGGCCAAGCTGCAAAGCCCAGACTGAAGCAGGACCCCGAGGACAGATGAGTCTCTGAGCAGCTTAATTGCCTTCAGCACAGGCAGCAAGAATCCACCTGCTCATCGTCCTCAGGCACCTTTTGTTTCGATAGAGGCACAGGCAGCTCTTGGCTGGACTGATCTCTGGCACACGGGCTGCAGAGCCAGGGGGTCAGGCTGGCACTGGAGAGCCCAGGGGCACCAACTGGGGTCAAAAGCAGGCACCCAAGAAACAGCACTTGCAGGGCTGGGAATGGCACTTTCACCACCTGCCCTCGTTACCTCTGCTGAGAAATCCTCAGCATCGTTACAGAGGTGACTCTGGCCTCAGCACTGCCGTGGTTTCCCCAGGTTTTCCGTCAAGCTGCTGCAAGGTGAAGCAAGGTGGCTTTGCTTCACAGTGGCTGTCGGCTGGGAGGTGTTAACAATCTGGAGACGTGGAGCTAAAGCAAAGGTCCCTCTGCCCTGAGAAGGAGAGGGGCCAGCACAGATTCCTCATGGGAAAGAGAAGCTAATCCTGTCCTGGATGCTGTGGAGAGGAGGAACACAAAGCCATCGTTCCTCCCAGGACCCGTATCCATGTGGAACCTCGGGGTTTCACCTCAGTGGGGTGCACAGTACGCACAGGTGGAGCCCTGTGCTCCCATGTGAAGAGGTTGTTGTAAGAACAGAGCTCTGACGCTGATCCCAGATTACCTCCAGCTCCAGTATCCTCATCCTGCATCCCTGGCTGATGAACTTCCCCAGCTCTCCATTGCTGGAAGGTGGTTCGGAGTGGAATGAAATTACAGTGCTGGGTTTCATGAACAGTGTGTGCCTCCCAAACCCTGCAAGCATCTCTAGCAGGGCTGTTATAGATTCCCTTTGCTTTGGCTGTATTTGTCTCATCAATCTCAGTGATGCTGACAATTGGGCACAGTTTAATTCTGCAAATCTGAGGAATGATCAGGCCAATTTAGTTCACATTTAAAGCATTTGTGTTCGCATGCTGGAAAGCCTTTTTTCTTCCTTGCTCCTTGCCCAAGGCCCTTATTATCTGCTGCTGCTATTTATCAATGCACAGCAGGTATATTACAGGAAGGTCTCTTTCGTAAAGCGATACGAAATAATCATTCCTGTTCCTCGTCTGCTCAGCAAGAAAAGTGAGCCCGGCTCTGCCGCCTGTCAGCACTCCTGAGCCCCAGCATTTGTATATTACTGCGGGAGAAGTGGTTTCACTCAATAAGCTTCCCTCATAAATAGCAATAGTTTGATTAAATGAAGGAGTGTGTGAACAAACACGACGTTCCCCTTCGGCTGGGCGGCTTCGGGCCCTGCCCTGAGTGGGGGACGCTGCAGGACCCCCTCTGAGTGGGGGACTCAGCCCCTCTCCAGCTCTGAGCTTGCACTGGGATGCACTTTGGACTGGGAGGTGCCTTTTTAGGGCAGAAAACTTCCATTTTGGCTCCTGAAGTGCATGAGATGAAGGATCAGTCTTTAATAATGGCTGGTGCCTCTGAAAAAGCCCTCGTTCCTCCTCCCCATGCATACCACAGCTCCTTATCCAGTTTTGTGCCATTTCACTGACATAAATGCACAGATTCACACTGGTGCTTCACAGGGGAGAGTGGAGCTGTCTGAGCCAGGTGCTTCTTCCATTAAATCCCTTGATTGGAGATGTCTGCACTTCTGGAAACCACTATGGAAAGCACAGTTAGGAAGGAAGATCGGGTGGTCCCGGGAGCTGGAGAGGAGTAAATTGTGTGGAGAGCCCTGAGAATCGGAGCCCTGGCTCCCTGGGATGGGATCCATGGGAATCCCAGCAGAGCTGGAACTCAAGTCCTGCCCTTGAAGCGACAGCCTCTGCAGAGCAAAGGGGTGATTTAACGTGCTGCCATTCCTTGAGCACCAGGACTGTGGGTTTGTTTGGCTTTCTCCTCCCCCAGGGACTGAGGTGTAATATCACCTTCCCATTAATTTATATGAGAACATTTCCAAATAGTAAACTGCCAATAAATTAGTAATGCTGATCTATAAAAGGGAAAAAATGGCCTGTTGTGAGTTTATAGCTCTGTGGAAAAGACATTAAACAGAGGCTTCCTTAGCACGGAGTGCTCTGAGGAGCCGGCGGGGAGAACTCCGGGCTGGGACCCTCCTGGACGTGTTTTGCATGGCTGGTTTTTAAACCTGCTCCCCTCAGAATCCCTTTGGAAAAAAAACACTAAAGGATTCTCAACAACCAAACCAAAGGCAATGAAAAATGAAGGAGAAGACAATGCAGCCTGGAGAGAACAAGCAAACTACCCAGAGCAAGTAGTTTATTTTAAGATGCTAACAAATTTGCTCCAGAGGCCTGTGGAAAAAAAAGTCAGGCACCACACAGCCAACCTTTCCCTTATTTATAGAATAATTGCGATGATTGATCAGCCAGGATCAGAACTATATTTACGGCGTGGAAGTTTTCGGCAATATTTCAGGCAATTCTCCTCCTCACACAACTCCCTGGCGCTGTCATCCCAGCTCCACTTTTTCTCCCCGTGAAGCCTGCTTGCACCACGATTTATGGCTTTGTTTGTGGGAAGAGCAGGTGTCTTGCTCCAAAGAACAGCAGCAAAACAAGAGCCCAAGGGTAAAACCCTCCCTCCACGGCCCCCCAGCAGCTCTCTGTGCCAGCAAGGTGTCCCTTTGCTCTCCATGCAGTGGCCATGGCACATCAGTGCCCTGGCTGGCACTATCCTCTGGCAGCCCCCACTGCCAGCTGCTCTCTGGAGCACACCAGGGCATTGGTGGCCCAGCAGCATCCTGATCACCCTACAGGGCTCCCGGGCTCCTTCCCCCTGCACCCACCAGCACCCGGCTGGGCAGCGTGGATGGGGAGGTGACAGCCAGCACCCCACCCTCTGCAGGGCTCTGGGAGCCTGGCTCTCTGTCCCCAAAACAGCCAGGAAAAAACCCTTCGTGTCCTCCCTGCTCCTGCCTGTTCCTGGCTGTTCCCCAGGTGTGGAGGGCTGGATTTGTGAGGCGCTGCTAAAGCCATGAGTGCACGAGGCTGCAGACAGACACAAACACGGATGAGCAGGAGCAGGATCTCTGTGCCAGCCTGGAGATGCCCAGGGCAGCTCCTGGCTCTGCTGCTTTCCCTTGCCTCCAGCCCAAGGTAGCAGAATTTTATTGAAACCCTTCTGCACTCCCGCCTTGTCTCTGTTTCTTTATCTCACAATAAAAGTAAGCTGCTATTTCCCTTTTGTTCCAACTGCCCTCATTTATCCCCCGGTACCCACAGGGCTGGCAGCTGGACTGTGCCAGCACCTGAATACTGAGGGAAAAGAATGGTGAGGGAAGCTTGATACTGCTGGAAATAAGAGCTGCTGCAAACCAACTGATCCCCCTCAGCTTGTGTTTGCTTCCCTGCAGGGCTTCAGGGCTGGCTTAGGGCACAAACATCCCCCCTTCCCGCTCTCTGGCTTCTCTGAGCTTTTCTCTGGGTCAGGACCTGCCATGGCCTGTCTAGAAGGCCTTAACCCCACTTTTAAAAGGTGGAGGCATTTCACCACTCCAAATGCTGGATTTATTATAAACCTGGGGTCACAAACTTCATAAAAGGGGATTAACCCTCCCCTCCAGCTGCTCTGCCACTAGCAGGCAATGTCAGCTCCCTCCTTCCAAGGGCACAGACCTGGGCAAGGGGCAGAAGAGAGGCAATTAGACCATGTTAATTGGCCACTGAGCCCTGCTCCTGCTCCTCAGAAACCTGCTGTGGGAAACAGCTTCTGAGAGCTTTTCCTTTGCAACCTCTTAGAGTAACGTGGGTTTCACGTGTGTGGGACCAGCAGGGCCTGACACCAACAGCGTTGGTGAGCGGGGACCAGGAACAGCTCCATTAGGGTTTGGGAATTAGATGTGCCTGGGAGCAGCCGGGATATCACTGGGGCCATTTGTTAAAATAACATCTATAAAGAGGAGCCTTAAGCAAGCCCTATCTCGGGGCCCCAGAAGACAGAGAAGAAGGATGGCCCTTGTCCCAGTGGCATTTGTTTTCATTAGGTGGGTGGAAGAGACCTGATGGAACCAGGGACCTTGATCATCAGGTGACCTTGCTGAGTGTGGAGAAGTTGGAGGATTTCAAACTGGAATTAGCAAACCAGCTTGATTAAAAAGAAATAAAACCCAGCCTAAGCCAACACTTTCTCATCCTTCAGCATCCTGCCCCTGTCAGTGACTCTCCAAACACTTTCCACCAAAGCCCACCCACAGAGGACATGTTAGTGTCATGTGAGAAATGCCTTGGCAAGCTGGGGCACTCCTTAAAGCCCCTGCACAGCTGGAGAGATGGACACTGGACTTTCCTTCCTAAAGTCCAACCCACGGAGAGAAATGTTTAGTTCCGTAGAGAGCAGGCCTTGCTGCCAACCCACCGCTCTCCTCACTCACTCAGCTCGGCTGGAGCTGGTCAGCACACCCTCCAAACCTTGGCAGTGCAGTTGTACAGGGCAGTTTAACGACTTTTTGGAACAGGTAAAACAGCACCCGGCCCTTCTGCCTCCTCATTATCACTCCTCTTCCCTGATATCTTCAAAGTCACGGGTCCTGTCCCCCCGTGCCCCTGTTCCCATTAGACATATCTAATTATGACTCCAGGCTTATGTGTTCTTTGACTAGTCAGGCTTATCCACTTGGGCTTGCTCTGCCATGACTCCTAATCGTTGCCTAAAGTGGCTCCTAATCATTCCCTGTGTCCCTGTGCCTCGTGCCTGGCTGGAGGAGCCTGGAATGCCCTGCTGTGGACTGCGGGCAGGAACCTCAGCCAGGCAGGGGGCAGGGAGGGGGGACAAGCTTTTCTTAGAAACAGAGAATCATTTAAGCTGGAAAAGACCTCTAGGATCATCAAGTCCATCCACTGTTGCTCATGCTGAGAGGATGGTGCCTGGTCCAGAGGGGTGAGCCACCTCCAAAGGGTCCACACACAGAGCATGAGGTGGTGGGGGCACAGAACTGCTGCTTGCTCCTCTCACTGCATCTCTGGGAGACTTCCCCTCCTCCCTCTGCCGGAAAATCACTGAGAAATGTTCCCTCTTCCCCATTTTTTGGGTCCAGGCTGCAGTGCTGGCCCTGAGCACCTTGTTAGAGTGGCTGCTTCTCCTGGTCTGGCTCCTGCAGGATCCATCCCCTCCATCAGGACACCAGCAGTCCATGAAAGTCGCCCCGACCTGCTCAGAGACCTGTCCTTCCCTGCAGCAGCTGCTGGGTTACATACACTGAGACAAAAGGTGCCTCACCAGCAGCTCTGCCATCTCATCCCTCTGAAGCTGGAGATGGTTTTGATAAGCTCCTTGTTTCCCAGGCACAGAGCACAGAACTATTTTTCTTGCACTGAGCAGACAAGATGTTGAAATGTTTTTTCCTGTGATAACTGAAAGTGGAAGGAATCCTGCCTGCAATTCTTGTCAAGTCGAGGGATCTCTTTGTAGTTCAGTGAATCATTTCATCCCCAATGTTAATTTAAAAGCAAACAAACAGAGCTGAATGCATTTGATAGTAGAATTATTTCCAGTACATTTCAGGTTTTGTTGCTGCGTGTTGTAAAACAGCAAGGCACGAGCACTGCGTGGTAGAGGTGGGGGGGCTGGAGACTGGGCTGTGCCCCAGTGCACCCCACTGAGCCCCAGTGCACCCCACTGAGCCCCACAGCACCCCACTGAGCCCCACAGCACCCCACTGAGCCCATCTGGGCGAGCAGAGCACCTGCTGCTCCCTGGGAACATCCCACTTTCCTCCCGTGGGAAAGGCTCTCCTTCCCCAGCGCAGCCACAACAGCAAACCAGGAGTTAAAAACTCCCCTTGAAAACAGGAGCTGCAAAACATCAGCCTTGTTCCACCTCAAAAGAGCAAGAATGAATCGGAAAAGGGCAAAGTGCGTGAAAGGCTGAATTGTAATAAAAACGGTGTTTAAATGTGCCACCTAGAATTAATCGCTCCTTCCTTCGCAGCTTCCCCTTCGCGGGCTGTTCCTGGGAATTTGGGGAAGAACGCAGGAACAAGGAATCAGTTTTATTTTGCACCTAAGCTAGATCAGGTGTGTAACTGCCCTGGTTTAGAGGCACCCCCCCTGCCCAGGGGCTCTCAGAGGGGACAGGCTGTCCTGGGGGACAATTTTAGCTGTGCTTGGGTCTGGCAGCCCCAGTGACTGTCCCGGGGGGGGACAGAGACTTTCCCACCCAGTGGGGCCCAGGTGAGAAGTGCCCTGGTGCCAGGGGAGTGGGAGGTGGCCACAATTCAAGCCCAGCACTGCGGGGCCCGGCTGCCCTCCAGGCTCAATAAATGCCTGGAATTGGAATGCTTATCCCCGTGGAGTCAAGGACTGGCAATAACGCTTCCCAGCGAGAGGCAAAGCGCTCCATCTGCTCCGTGTGCGGGGAAGGAGCCGCTGCTCGGCTGCCCGGAGGAGCAGCGGGCACGGAGGTGCCACGCCGGGTCCCACAGGGTGGGCAGAGCCACAGGGTGGGCAGCGAGGAGGGCAAAACCAGAGAGCCCAGAGACCCGCTGCTTTCCTTCCTCCCACCTCTTCCCCCTGCCCATCCCCTGGCTCATCCACGGGCTCGCTGTGGCAGCGACACAGGTGGTGTCATGGGGGGATCGGCACCGGCGGGTCCTTCATCACCAAACCCCGCTCGCCGCCAGCCCGGGGAACGGCACCTTTTCAGAACACAAAATCAATGCTGTCCTATATCCCAAAACCTTTAAACACCAGACAGGCAATTTGTCTTCGCTGGCTGTGGCTGCGCGTTGAAAGGAGCCTGGCCAGATTAAATAAACCAGCAATAGCAATTTGAGGTCATTTTCATCATATTAATGGGTTTCCTGCCTATAGTGAAAAAGGGAGCTGAGGAGGCAAGCTTGGATCGGCTCTGCAGTGGCACAGCTTCTCTGTGGAGAAGCTGGTTTGGGTGATCATTGCCACAGAGCTGGAGTGATGGGAGAAAAGGGAGTGATGGGCCTGGGCAATGTGGCACTGCTGGATCCTGCCTGGGACAGCACATGCTGCGTGGGGATGGGGTTTGGCCTCTGTGGGCTGTTCCTCTCCTCAGCCAAGGTGCCAGTGGAAGGCAAACTATTTGAAACTCAGCTTTCCCCCCACTTCTTTTAATGAAGAAGTAAACAGAGTTAGAGTTTTATGGGTATGTTTGAATGCTTCAGGGCCAAAACGCAGCTCAGTATTTTCCAAGAGGTTTGGGTAAGGAGCTTTGTGATGATGCACAGAGCACACTGCCCTCCTCCTCCTCCGAACTGCGGGAAAGGAGGGGAGGTGCTGAAAGTAAGAGTATTCCTTAGACAAGGAGAGCAAATTTGAGATAACATGAAAAACATCACTTGACAGATTCGAAAGCCTTTTGTAAGCACTTTCCAGGAATGTTTTACGGCCTCAGCTTCATTAGTGAGAATACCTGCAGAAAGGCTCCTCTCAGCGTGAGCGCTCGGCGTTCAGCGCTCGCAAATGTCGTATCACAGATCCTGTTGTACAACACACAACGTGTGCTGTGAGATAACCCAGCCAGAGAGGGAAGAGCCACGTGTGGCTCGTGGGATTCCCCAGCACAGCTGGTTTTGCCAGGCTGAGAAACCCCATCCCGAACTCCCTGCCAGGGGCAGCCTCAGAAGGACTGGAGGGATGTTTCTGTAGTCTTGCAGAATGGCATTTGCACACCACTTGTGCAGAGGCTGCTGGTGGGGACTCCTCTGTCCCCCACTGACCCTGGGGCTCCACTGCAACACATCAGGGGGCAGTGCTCCCCCTGCCCAGTGAGGATCTGGGCCCCAGCCCTTCCCCAGCTCCCTGGACAATTTGTCCTCGAGGTTTCTCTGCTTCAGCACACTGCCAAGAGAGACAGTGACAGATACAGGAGAAGAGCTCCACATAACCTCGATTACCCAAGGATAATGAGGCCCAGTGCACCCTCACGCTATCAGTAATATTTGTATCTATTCAGCTTTTTCAGTGCTAAAGGTAACCATTTATATCCATTAAAAGCCGACAACTGGATGGCAAGCGGAGCTCAGCCCCGGCTGGCTCTTGATGGGCAGCATATATCACACCCTGTGTCCTCAGAGATCTCCTGCAGGGCTCCCAACAATGCAGGGCTCTGCCAATGTCACGACACTCCAAAGAGCTGCTGAGACACACCAGCTTTGAGGCCATCCTGCTGTTTGCAGTGCCCCCATCCTGCCCAGCCTGTGCCCTTTGTGGTGCCTGGTGGAGCCACCACTGTTGATGGCCACACTTAATTCCCTTCACCCCTCTGGAGACAATGCCAACAAACTCCTTTTTGATGGTTCAGATGCATGTTTCATAGTAAGACCCCTCCAACACCTCTTGATTGGGCCTGGCTAGGAAAAAATATTCTATTTCCTCCCAGATTCATTTAACTGGATGAAGAAGTAACTTTTCTTTAGCTTATAAAAATAGAAAATTACATGCCTTGGTGCTAATTCCTTTTATTAGGTGAAGATGGTGTAAGAAATAATGAACAGAGCCCAAACCACAAAGGATGCTGCTCTTTCCTGAATAATTAGACAGCGTGGTGATGAATGCAGACCATGAAGGCACAGGCCCAGGGACATGTTATCAGTTCTGTTTTTTCCTGGGCTGTTTGCCCTCCTTTGATGTGACATGCAACCCCACTCAGGTAAATATTTGGCCAGTGGATGGGGTTATCTGCCCCTCTGTGAGTCCCTGATCTGTCCAGGCGCAGCCCAAGCCGGGCTCCCGTGCCCCGATTGCGGTTCCAGCGGTGGCAGGAGCGCTGGCAGTGGCACAGCTGGGGGAGGGCAGTGACAGCCATCCATCTGAAATATTGCTTTCCACCAGAGAAGGTAATTGCTTCAGCAGGAGAGATTAAGCATCAGTAATGAAACCGTAAGAAGAGGCCTCGCTGTCCCTCGGTGGATCCCGAATATCGCGGACTCCGCAGGCTGGGACACCGCTGTGGCTTTGGCTGGAACCACACCATAAACCTGCCCCAGAGCTGCAGCCCCTTTCTGCCTTCCCAAACTTCTCAGCCTTCACCTAACTTCCAGTGCTTTGGCTGCCTTTTGCTTGGCTTTACTTCTACTCTTGGGAAGTGTGTGAGTGGCTTAGTGTGTGCCTTTAAAACCCTGTGCTGAGTCTCCCAAACCTGGAAAGGGAGGAGACAAACCCTTAGGTTTGCAGTGCAGCAGGACATCACTTTACCAGAACAGGCAAAAGCACAGAAGGCTTACAAAGGCTGTTTTATCAGCTGGAGCCTTGCAGCGGTCTGAGCTGGCTGTGGGAGCCAGCATTCTGCAAAAACTGCCTTCCTTTTTTCTCCTTTCCCTCCACGGTGCACAAAGTCCTGCCCAAAACATCCTTCTATTGTTCCCAGCCTGGATTTTCTTCCTCAACCTGTCACCCCTGCTGGGATGTTGCTGTAACCATTGCAACCACATCAGTCCCCTCCTCATCAACCCCAAGGAGATGAGTTTTGTGCATGCCAGAGGTGCCTCAAGGAGGGTCCAGGAACCTCTTGGCTGCTGGGAGTCCACTCGAGGAGCACCTCACCCATTCATCCCATTCACTGTTTCCTTGGACACTACAGAAGAATCTGTCCACTTAAACCAGGACTATTTCTGGATGGTAACCTGCAAAGCTAATTTGGCTCTAATCTCTTTAAACGGAACTAGTAATTGGAGTGCTAATGACTCTCCTGGAGGGCTCTCCAGGCCGGGCTGGCAAGGGCATGGGAAGGTCTGTGGGCAGATAACCCCAACCTCCTGCCCAGCAGGATGACAGCAGCAGGGCACTGGGAAGGGCACCAGGACGAGCAAACTCTCTCCATGAGGGGTCACAGTGCTGGGCTGGGACCCCGAGAACCCCCCAGAGCGACGGGTCCCTCCTGCCTGTGCCCGTCCCTCACTGCCTGCTTCCAAAGAGCCTGAGAACAAACAGCTTTAATCATACAATCCCCACTTCCTATTGCTAATAATATTATCATCATGATATTAAGCCAGTTAATTCTTTCTCTCAATTTATTTGCTTTTGTTTTTGTACTCCCATGTTGTAATTTTCAATTTAATTAGTTTCAGTGTTTCTGAGGGCAATAGGTCTTGGTTTATCTTTGCAGCTAATAGTCCTAATTGTTTACCCTTTCTTCAGCAATATCTCATTAACTTTATGGGCCATCATTTTCATGGCACCTACAGGATTAATTCCCTCACTCTTTGAACCATGTTCCTAAAACCTTCATGGCTTTTTGCTTCCCTAATCCTGCCTGACCTTGCCCATCCTTGCAGTGCTGGCTGCTCCTGTGGCTCAGTGCTGCCACATCCCACCAGGCCCCTGGGCAGAAGGTGGAGGACAGAGCTCTGGGTAGAGGGAAATCACCCTCTCCCACTCAGGCCCTGTGGTGATGTCGTCCCTGGGCAGAGCTCTGTGTCTGCCACCTGCTCACCGTGGACATCTCTCCTCTCTTTGTGTGCTCCCACAGCTGCAGTGTGGGCTTGCTTGGCTGCAGGAGGATGCCAGGAACCTCCCTGGGTTGCAGCTGCGGGCTGGGCACTGGAACACGCTTTCCCATCAGGCAGACAGGGAGGGATCTGCTGGTGGCCACTGTGAGGGCACCTGAATTATTAATTGGGACACGGGCTCCAGCCAAGGCACCGAGGGCAGCCAGAGCGGCTCCTTTCCAGCAAACCTCACGGCAAATCCACCGGCCAAGCCCCCCCAGGTGCTGCTGCTCTGCACAGCCCAGGCTTCTCGGCTGGTAGGGAGAGCTCAGGGAGGGCACAGGTCATGGCAGGGAAAAGACAGCTGGAATTGTCTCCAGCGATCATGGGGGTTTGGATAAACGGCTTTGAGAAGCAGCCGAGGGAAGAAGACTGTTCCTAAAGCTCCTCAGTCTGTTACAAGAGGATTTTGCCGTGGCTGAGGCTGGCACTGGCGTGCAAAGTGCACGGGGGCGAGCAAACACACGTACATGCAACATATGGAGAGACACACACGAAGCACGAAGCAGCCATATGGGCACAGGCTGCTGCCAAACTCGCTTCTCTCCCGCTTTCCTTTGGCTATTTATCACCTTCCATTGGCTGCTGCAAAGGTGCCGGGTCTCCTTCCTGCTCATCCCAGCACCACCTCCCACCCCACTTCCAATGGGCCTGTCTAAGCCATTTTCTGGCTGCTTCCACCTCTTACATTTTGTTGTATTTGTCTGTATTTGCAGGGTTTTGAAAAAGGCTTCCTGAGGGTTGGTGGGTGGGGAGGCAGATCTGATCCGAAGTGGGAGAGGTGGTGGTGCCGGGGAGGTGTCTGGAACAAGAGCCAGACGTGGCAGACTGAGCCAGATGTGGCAGCAGAAGCTTCTGGAAGGGAGCCCATGGCGACCGGTGGCATTCCTCTAACCCCATATTGACTTTGGCTTCCAGAATCAATTTTCTTTATTAGCTGATGAATCTCCTCAAAAGACTTTCTGTACTGAATCTAGATAAATTATTTAAGCAGTAAATTCTTTCCGCTCTAGCACTGTTCTGGCGCGGGGATTTCATGGGAAGAGCAGCAGAGGGAGGTGAAGGGCCAAGGTCACCGTCAGCAGAGCAGTGGAGCAGGAACGGGTTTGCTGAGCAGTGACCGTACAGCTGAGAGGGACTGTCAAACAGGCCATTAATAAGGATCAGGTTTTTGACAAAATGCTGGGATTAGCAGTGAATATGAGGAGCAAGCCATGGGAGACCACAGCCTTAATTATTCATGTAAGCAAATTGCTGCGGATGAAGGCAGAGCGCGGTGCCGATGTGGGCAGGAGCAGGCAGGGTTGCTGCCTGCCCCAGATGCCCCAGAGGGGGAGGAGATGCTCTGGTCCCTGTGGGGACACCGGGACGTGCAATGTCCACGCAGTGTCAGGGGCTGTGGGCACCCAGATCATCACCTGGAGAGCACGGCCAGCGAGGGCTGGCGTGGGAAGGGCGCTCTGCTCGGCTGCCCAGCCTCTCCCAAGGTCTGCTGCTGGTGTCTCTCTCGTTTGCTTTGTAAATCGGGCTTCACACACTTGTCAGGGCTGGGCAGCCTCAAGGCCGGTGCTGACCGACGAGCCACGAGCGAAGAATAATTCTGCCTCCAAGAATAATGCTGGCTCACGAGGTCAGAGAATTCCAACATATTTATGGCCAGCAAAGAAAATGATTGTGTTAAATGGCAGCTGAAGCACACGGGGACCCAGCCAGAAGTGCTGGCTGTGGCCATTTGTTGTGTTATCAGGAGCACAATTACGCAGCTCAGGATTCGCATCCCGAAGGCTTCACAGCAATCCCTCTCAACAGCCACTTTGGGGATCAAAAGGCCAATGTGTGTTTTCTGGAGAATTAAACTGCACATCCCAGGCTGACCTCGGGCTCGTCAGACATCAGCGGGTGTGAGACAGCGGCGGTGCTGAGCAGAGGGGCAGGAGGGTCCAGCGTGTGCATCCCCCAGTGTGCACCCCCCATTTCCCAGCACTGAGCACAGCACTGGGGACAGGCAAAGGGACTCAGGAGTTCCTCACTGTCTGTCTCCTTATGGAAACCACACCGAGATGAGTTCGACCTGGTTCCAATAATCAGCTATAAATAGCAACCTCAATTAAGGCAACCAAACAAAGGCAATGATGGATACCTGCACGGAGGGCCCCGGGGGACGGGGGGCAGGGAGTCTGGGTTTTGCTTGTGCAAACACCATGTTTTTATGTAGAGCTGCTGGCAGCAGGTCACACACGGGACAAGGACAGAGGGGGCCAGGAGGGCACACACCAACCACACACACACACAAAGCCAACGTGGAGGAACATCCCTCCCCGAAGGGCTGCTGTGGTGCAGTGCCCAGCCCTGACCATCACCACTGGGTCACAGACCAGCTCCAGCTCCTGCTCCAAAGCTCCACGCTCACCTCCAGCAGCAGCAGCTGTCCCAGCCCATGGATCACCTGGGATCAGAGCTCTGCCAACTGCATGACTGGCTTGGCAGCCCAGGTAAGGTGCTGAGCACAGAGGGTATCAGTCCTTCAGCCCTGATCTGTAGGGAGCAGAGGCACAACCTCATCAGCCACAGTGATGGGCACCTGAAGAGGGGATTGGTTGGCCGGGTCCCTCTCGTCCCACCAGCGTGCCCTGGCAGCCCACTGGGGAGCTCATCAACACTCCCATTATCCCCACAGCAGCCAGGGCTTGGGAGCAACAGGAACTGAAGGGATAAATTTGAAATACACACAGCTCACACTGTGTACATCAGCCCCAATTTATTCAGAGCAAGCAGCTCAGACACGCTCGCAGCAGCCTTGAGAGTGTGTTTATCAGCTGGGCTACTCGGGAGATCATTGCCATTGATTGCCATGTCATTGTCACTCCTGGGCACAACGGGAGGCCCGAGGAGTGAGATGACATTGTCGGCAGGAACCAGCCGTGGGGAGCTCCGCGTTCCCGGGCGTGCCCGGGTCAGGCTGAGCTGGGATGCTCCACGGAGCTGCCTGACGTGGGGAGCGAACCCCAAACAACTCTGAGCTCTGGAGAGCCAGGAATGACAGTATGCCCCACCAGAGCAGTTTGTAATTTGTTGCTATTTATGTATGGATTGCTCTATGGCCACCTGCAAGGAGAACACAGGGGGTTTAAAAACAAGAGAAGACAATCCCACCTGATGGCAACGGAAACAGAGCGAATGTTCTGCAAGGAAGGAGGCAGGTGAAGCTGAGCTGAGGGCTGGGAAAATCTCTCCCCCGAAGGAATTAGGGAGCTCAGTCTGTTGAGCTTATTAGAAGAGTCGGGAGGGATGTTTGGCCCCTTGGCAGGGAAGGGAGAGCCCTGCAGGGCTGCCAGGTGTGATGTAGCATGAAGAGACCCAGAGGATGGGACTCCCCAGTTCATTTGGAAGGCCTTCTCTTCCAATAGCAGCATGGGCTGTTAATGAAGTTGAACGAAATGAGGGACAATCCCAGCCCAAGGAGGATCCTTTCGGCTCATCCAAGGGGCAGGGAAGGCACTGGTTGAGCCAAGAGGCTGTAGGTGCTGCTTAGAGCCAGAAAGGATCGGCCACTGGAAAGCCCAGAGCCCTTTTATGTGCACTCAGCCTCCTCATTCCTAATCCTGACGTCCTGGATGCAGCTGTGGATTAGCAGATCTCCAGGGACTGGACAAAGCAGGTCGTTCTCACTGTCCCCTTTTTTGCAGACCAGAGGTTGAAGCCAGCTCTCTGCCCTCCAAAAACGAGGCTCTAAATAACTGGGCTGGCAGGGACAGGGGGAGGCAAGGTATCACAACCCAAGCAGGACAGTGTCCAGGACAGCAATTCCTCACTGGTGGAGCAGTGGGAGGAGAGACTGCTGGAAAATGAATGGAGCTGCAATTCCTCCTGGTGAAACTCACCCCAAAATGACTCGGTTTGCAGTCACTGCGGGCTCTGGCTCGTTTGCCTGTTTGTTCTTTGCTCGTCACATTTCCAGCTGCTCTTGTGTGTATTTGCACTTTGCAGGCTTTAATTGGGATGGCTGAGCAAAGCCTGTCTTCAGCCGGTGATGCTGCGGTGATAAGTAACAGGAGGCACAAATTAGAACAAATAAATCTGAATCCAATTCAATTCCTTGTGCAATCAGCAAGATCAACACGTCAAAGAGCAGGCGCTATAAATTAAAAGCCGCCAAGGAGACAGTGGAAGGCGCTGCCTGGCTGCCGTGGCTGGTGTTCAAAAGGCTTTTCTTCCTGGTGGAGCGAGCGAGAGCCTGTGAGATGAGCAGCGGGATCCCGTCTCTGCCGCCAAGAAGGCTTTTTGCCACCAGAAGATTCCTTTCAGCAGATATGAAAACCCGCTGCCGTGGCGGTCTCAGGTCGCGGCGGAGGAGGGTTGGTGTCTGCAGCAGGGAGGCCGAGGGCTGGCTGTGTGGGGTGAGCACGGGGATGGCTCTCCTTCTGTCACTGTCACCAGCTGATTTCAGCCCACCCTCCTTGCAACCAGCAGGAGCGCACAGGTCAGCTCTTCGGAGCTCTGGAGCAGCACCCAGGTGGTTGGTGTTCCCCCAAACATCACATCCCCGGGGCCTTCTGCACACAACAGGAGCGGTGGAGAGAGGAATCCCGCCCCTGATTCGGAAATTAAGGTTTCTCTGGTAGATTAGTGCACTTCAAAGAACAAAAATATTCTAAAATAATGTGAAAAAATTTAAATCTGTGTATTGCAAAGGACACACAGGCGCATAAGCACGCAGGAGGCCTGCAGGTGCGCTTGGTGCCACAGCTTTTTTCATGTTCCTTTGGCCACTACCTGTCCCTGTTTGATCCGTGAAACTGCCAGTGCCTGCATGGCCCAAAACAAGCAGCACATGGGGAGGAGGGGTAGAACACCCCTGTGTGAGGGATAAGCAGAGCTGTCTCCTGCAGCTCAGCTGCTGCCCAGAGCTGAGCCCACCCCCCTGCTGCGGGTGCTTCCCTGGTTATCGCCTCCCTGCCCACCGTGTGCCGCCGGCTTCTTCACCTCTCAGCCGCCCTCTGAATTTTATTGGATTCCTGTGTTTAAAATTACAAGCAGGTCCTTGGAATTGGCATTGGCTCTTTAAAGATGTGCTGCATCTTCGCGTGTCACGCCAGCACGAGCCAAGCACATTAGAAGCTGCTGGATAATAGGCAATTACTGCTCTTAAACAGACGAGGCATTCACGGGCGGAATGGGCTGCATCTTAAATCATCCATAAATCCTCTAATAGTGCTTCTATTAATACCTGGTTTCTGGCACATTCCTAATTATTGTGTTCCTTATCAAAGCACCACTTTTCCTGAGCAAAGCAGCGCTGCTGGGGAGAGGAGGAGCCAGCGTGGAGCTGTGTGAGGGAAGGCATGGCAGCCCAGGCTGGTGTTGGCTGCACTGGCACAGGTGCTGGCACGGCTGTGCCAGGCTTGGGGGATGCCCCCAGACCAGGGGACTGCGGTAGGTGGGCAGGCAGGGTGAGGGCAGCTCTGCCTCCACCCCATGGGCACCATCCTCCTCAGTGAAGCTGTTCCTTTGCCAGGCTTTCCCCTGGCTCTGGCTTTCCCCACGGTGCTGTTGCACAAGCAGCGTGTTTTGGAAGGGGATGAGGCTTTAGAGTCAAGAGAATCTCCCTGGGTGTTCTGGCAGGTGTTGGAGGAGCCGAGCGGGCACCTCGAATTTTGGCTTCTCTGCGGACACAGCCCCGCTCAGCACACCAGACTGGTGGTAAACACCATTCATCCTCCCTCTTGAACTGTTACACACTCCTGAGGACGAGCCTGTACAACTCATGTCTCATTAAATTTTTTTTGAAATATTATCCTTTTCTTCTTCCCTGCCTTTTTCCCCCCTATTAAGCCAAAATTGTGCTTCCTTCGGAGAATACAAGTCATTTGTTCCCATAACAACAACTCTCCATCCTGTTGGTGGTAACACTCCCCTCCCAGCAAACTGCATCTGCCTGAGTGTGGGCAGGACCCTGGTGTGGGCAGGACCCCTGGCACTGCTGCAGCTCCACAGCCATGGGGTTTGAGGTGCTGCTGATGTTCCACTCTGGCTCTGAGCTTTGGAGGATTCGAGCTGCCTCTGGCATCACTGGCACCATCTGGATCCCCACGTGCAGCACAGCCTTGGCTGCTCTTGGGAGGAGCAGGTCAACAGGTTCCAGCCAGGTCCACCCTGATCACAGAGTCCCCACACCAGGAGACTCTTCAGTTCTGGTAGCTTTGATGGTTTTTTATAGTCACCCCAAAAAATGACCCAATCACAGAGGAAAAGCATTGCTCCAAGAACCTCCTTCTCCTGGTGCTGCCTGTTGGAAATTCCCTGTCCTGGCCCTAGAGTCTTTGCTGTGCTAGGATATAACCCTGCCATGTTCACATGAAAATTAAACATGAGAAATGAAGCTGCTAAATGGGATTCACTTCTGTACATCAAAATTCCCCTTGGAAGCTCAGTCCATGGCAAAAAGCAGGATTTTTCAGAAATGTGAGTTGTGCACGGTGTTACTGCCCCACCTTTGTGAATTTCCCTGACACTATTTGGCTTTATTAGGTCCATAAAAGAAATTAAAATACAGTTAAAATGGATTTCTTAAATGGGCTTGTAAAAGCTTTTGATGGAAGAACCACTTTATCCTCCTAACTTTTTTATGAGATCTATTCCCACTTTTCCTTTCACTATGAACTTTTAATGACCTGGAATTTTTTTTACAAACCAACTCATTTGTAATTCCCTGAAGACACCTTTATGTCACCGTGTAAATCCAGTGGCAAAGCCAGACCTCAGTGACGTGGCTGGGACAGACCCAGTGTGGCCAGGGCCTGGCTCGTTGGGCTGTTCCTCCTTGGAGAGGGCTGGGATTGACCACCAGATGCCCTCAAAAGCGCTGAATGTTGTTGCTATTGTGATATTACCAAGCTTCACCGTGCTCTGCTCTGCTACACCACGTGCTGCCCTATTTATATCAAATTTATATCACCAATGGGTGTTGGTGGCGATGACACAAGCGCTGCCCGTTGTTTCTCTCTGGCTGTGCCCACCATGGAGGTTCCAGGTCCTTGGCTGGTGCCTGGGGACAGGCAGGGCTCGGGGCCGTGGTGCCACCCATCACCTCTCCCACCCAAACACGGTCCAGCCACTCAACGCCACAGTGCCGAAATAAAGATGATTAAGGAGATATTCCAGCCTCTTCTTTTCTCCCTCTCCTCAGTAAATGTCATGCTTCAGGGGAGTACAGCCAAGAAAAGTTCAAAGTAATAATATCAGAGATCTGCTTCTCTTTTCCTTTTGACATTTTATTGTGATACGAAATAGCAGGGGATAAAAGCTCTAATGGGGATATTTGGTTCTTTCTTTCGGAGAACGTTTGAAGCGCTGGCTGGTTATGACTCACATGGATTATGATATATGCAAATCTTTAAGGGCCTCATTCACAAAGCCAAGGCAGCCACGCTGCTCTTCCCTGGGATTTGCTGAACGGGAGCCAAAGCCTGGATGACTGATGCCCAAGGTCCCCCCTCTTCACCAGGCCTCTTGCCATGCTCTCTGCTGTCCCCAACCCTTCATCCCAGGCTGGTCCCAGGGTTAGTGGGGCTGGGACTGCGCTCATGGCACAGCAGAGCCCACGGAGAGGATGGATGACTCCATGAGGAAAATCAGTCTTCTTCCACCTTGCCTTCCATGTGAGACAGCTGCATCCAGCACCCACTTTTTGCAATTAAGGCACAAACTGTTTCTCCATCAACCACTTTGATGATATTTCTGTGTCAGCTTTAAACCAGATATTTCACACTCATAAACACTGGCAAGTAACCAGGCTGTAAAATACAACTTTAATAATATTTAGCTGGTAACGTGCAGGGAGTCTTGTTGATTGGTGTAGAGGAAACCGGGTTGATTTAAAAAATAAAATAACCCCCTTGCTTCACATTGAATCCTCTCCTAATTAGAAGCTGTTATTGCTCTCCAACAAATAATCTTCCGAACCAAGCCCGTTCCACAGAGAGCGATCAAAGGGCGATTTAATTAAATTTTCATGTTTAATTTTCGTTTTTCATTCCTGACTTTTTTTCATTTCTTTCTCTCACAACTGCTGTTGGAGGAGGGAGAGGGGCTGGTGGGGGCATGGCAGCAGCCAGACCCTGCCCTGCTCTGGATGTGGCACTGCCGAAATCCAGCCAGGCCCCCGCGGCGCGAGCAGCCGGAGCGCCGGCTCCCTCTTCACGGTGTCTTGGTTTTAGCTCTCTGGTCCGCAGCCAGCTTAAATGTTATACTTAATTTAGAGCAATAACACTTAAATTATGAATTGTCTGCTGTAAGTATAAATTATACATTTTGGAGATGAATATTCAGGTCCTAATTCAAAGCAGCAGATGTGGCATGGAAATGTTTGCAGGCAGATAGGACTCCGAGCCGTGATTTGGTTTGATTTTCCCCGGGAAGTCTGTCCCCTGGCAGTGCTGGGAGCCCGTTTGGGGGCTCCAGGACTACCCCTTGTTTGCTCTGTGCCCCTGGGGGGCTGGGGTTTGGTTTGGCAGACGGCACAGCCAGATGCCGTGGGAGGTCTGCAGTTGTCCACGCACGGCAATGAACCAACACCCTACAGACCATCATCGGGCTGAACACCATCAGCACCAGGTAAGGGAACACCTGAGGAGAACTTGGCCGTGGATATCCTGGAGGGACCTTTGCTCTGCCAGGCCAAAGGGCCCGCTCCTGGGGAGAAGCTCAGCTGTGAGCCAGCACTCCTCCCATCCCTGTTTCCCATCTCCAGTCTGTGTTAACAAGGAAACAGGAGGTTGCAGATTCAGGGAGAACACACAGACTCTTCTCCGGGATGAGGCTCCCTGATCCAGCCTGCGCTGCTGCTCTGGCTGAGCCTGAGCCTCCCCGTGCTGCTGCTGATGTTCCTGAAGAATTCATCAAAGTGACAAGGCTACAAAAGCCGTGCTTTCCTGCTCCTCTATTCCCTTGCTGCTCACCGGAAAATAATGCCCTGCTGAGCTGCATACGATCCGTTTCAATTATTTTTTAATTTTCGACGTGTTAGTCAAACTCCGACACCCGGAGAAAAAGGAAAAATTCATGCAAAGTACCCTCGAAAACTCCAGTTCTGGCAAAAAGCTCTCATGCCATGAATACTCAATGGCTCCTGGAGCTACTGGTGAGTTAGTGTGCATTTACAAAAACCACATTTACATACAAATACGATTTCAGCCCCGCATCTAGAGATGGAAAGGGATCTCCTTTCTTCCCCCAGCCACGCACTGATTCTGCTCTCACTGGTTTAGATGCTCGCATTAAGACATCTGCTGACACACATCTGTTTCATAAGAGCATGGATAAGGAGCGTGGTTTGCTGCCTGCAGCGTTCCTCCCCCTTTTTTCTAATCATGCAAATAATCTTTCCTTGGGGATTAACAGCTGCATCCGTGGGCACCGGGAGGTGGGTGGGACGGAGGTGTGGGTGGGATGGAGATGCAGGTGGAATGGGATATGGGTGGAATGGGGATGCCAGTGGGATGGGGATACAGGCAGCAGCTGCTCCTGGCCCTCCAGGCACATCTGTGCCAGCCAGTTATGCAGGGCTGGACTGGAGCTGTGCAAACTTGGAGTGTTTGCATTCAGCTCCAGGGCTGGCAACAGCCCCGTGCTACCGGTGCCAGAGATGGGTGAGAGAGCCCATGGCAGCTCCTCATCCCCAGGCTGAGCGCACTGGTGGCTTTCCACCAGTCACACCAGCAATGCTCAGCTGCTGGAATGCTGCTGGAATGCTGACATGGAGCAAAACAAACCCAGTGCAGCCTCCTGTCTGCTCACAGTGCCTGGAGCTGCTCCGAGCAGACCCCACTCAGCCCCCGTGTTTCAGAGCACCGCAACGCTCTGCCCGGCCACGCTCCCCAAATTCAGCAGACCCAGCCTACAGGACCTCACCCTCAGCAGCACATCCCCACATCCATGGGGAACCATCCTGGCTCTGGGATATTGCCCTTTCTCCACCCCTCTGCTCTGGGTTTTCCAGCTCATACAGTATCAGTGTTACCCGGCCCTCGCCGTGCCCATCTCACACCCCAACCTGCCCGCTCCTCCTCCCTTTCCTGGTTACTCTCCACCGATCATTTACAAGACAAAACACTGCCCTTGTGCTCCCCCCACCCCAGTCTTCTACACAAATACTTCTCTGATGGAAAAATCTTTATTTTTAGCTTTGCTTTTTCACTGAAACATAAAGAATTCCCCTCAGACCCCTTAGTAATGAATCGCAGAGAAAGTTTCTCTCCAGTTCATCTGAATGATGCTGAGCTGAGGGGGTGGAAAATTACTGAAAAACTTTAATAGTAAGTAACCAAAAAAAAGAAAATCTTAAATTCATCCTTTCTGGCGTTTCTAATCACATCGGGCATGATTCATTTCACATGCAAATCCGGCCCCGCGCTCTCTGTGCCGCTGAAGCATCTGACTTCAAACTATGGCAGCACAAACCTGCTTGGGCAGATTCAGATCGTCACCAAAGAGCAGCCAGAATTCTAATCTGATTCAGAAATTGGGGATTCCTTTCGGGAGGAGGGAGTGGTGGGGGTGTCCAAGAGCATCCTCTGACACGGCACCTTTCCCTCTCCAGGGCAGGTCAGGACAGGTCCCTCCGTGGGGATCCCACCCGGGGCTGGGGTCTGGCTTTGGTCCATCCCCAGGTCCTGGGGGTGAGCGGTTCGCTGACTGGCTGGGGACAAAATCCCAGAGCTCCCCAAAGCCCTGCTGTGCCTTGGGCTCCACTGCTCTGGAAGCACAGGCCTTCCTTCCCTCGCCTGGGACACGGTTCACACACATGCAAACACTGACACTTTGGCCAAAGAGGTTTTTCCTGGAAAAAAATCCCGCTCTGAATCCCTCAAAGCCCCTCCGAGGGGGAAGCCAGGTGCAGCACAGCTTTTATCAGCTCATTTTTCTTCCTTAGATTTTTAGTCCGAGCCAATTGCTCTTTGCTCCTTCCAGGCAGCGGGATAAATAAGGCACGAAGTGTTTAAGTGATCAATAGAGAGGTGATGAAGTGGCGGCCGGCGCTGACAAAGGCGCGGTCAGAGGGGCCGGTGCCTGCGAGGGACGCGCTCCAACCTCGGCTGCTGCTGCGGGCACATCAAACATTTATTAAGGTGCTCTTAATTAGAGTAAGCTGAAGTGGAAAAGGGAAACGAAGCAGGGAAACGACCTGCATCTTTGGCAGAGGGCTCTAAACCACCCCAAACCCTTCCATTCCAGCAGCACCACAGCTGGAAGGATGAGCTGTGAGAGATGTGGGCAAAGCCAGCGACAGATGGGGTTTAACAGCTGCATCCAACATGACAAGTTTCCTTCAGCTGAAGGCAGCTGGGGACTTTTCCAAGTGTCGGTTTTTCTGTCTTACTCCTTCTCTTCTTGCATTTCCAACCTCTTTCTTCTGGAAAAATACCATGAAAGGGAGAAGGTTTGTTCAATGTTCAGATTTGCACTGAAACCCCGAGAGCAGGTGATGGGCCAGGCTCACCCAGCTGGGAGCTCGCCCGAGGGCGAAGGTGTTGCCACGTGTGAAAAGGGAAATGGCATTTTTTACATCGGTTTTGGCTCTGAATTGGACACAGTTTCCCATAAGGAGATAAAATATTTAAAAACAAGTATATGAAAGTCAGCCTTTATTAAAATGACTTCATCTTTTGGGACTGATGCCTTCAAGTACTCTTGTAATTCATCCTTATAGATATAAAATTATCATCTGAAGGAAGATTGTTAATAAAACTGACACTTCCCCATCAGTCAACTTAATTCACAATATCACATTTTCCAAATCCAATTATGCCTGTCTGATGACTGACGTTCTCCTCAGCATTATTGTTCATGTGGAAAAGCGGATAGAAAAGTCACATGTGAGGAATCTGTGAAACACCAGGACAACTCTGGGTAACTCAGTGTGGGCTCTCCAGGCCCCAGCTCTGCCCAGCAGTGACACGTGCCGACTCTGAGCAACCAGCACATATTTCTCAATCCATTTTTAATGTTGACTTGATTATTTTCCATGCATGATCAAATGCTCCACCAAGCCCCTGGTTTCCCGCTACCTTCTCCTGATAACGGGCTTTTTCTTTTACATTTGGATTTAAAATGAGGAACTTGCATTCCCGTAGGGGATTTGTTGTTCAAAACAGCAGTCATCTCACAGAGTAACTGGCTGTTTGCTGGGGGGACAGAAGGCACTCCTGTGAAATTGTCACTCCATCAACTCAGGGAGCACAGAGACTGCAGGCTGGGCCTCGGCCTGAGATGGTTCAATAACCACAAAAAATTGGTTATAGATATCTTCCAGGCCACATTATGTCTGGAAAACAGCACCTGCTGCCAGGCTGTGTCGATGCTCCTTGGCGGGATGGGATTC
Source organism: Lophotriccus pileatus (assembly GCA_035583135.1). Classification (NCBI taxonomy): domain Eukaryota; kingdom Metazoa; phylum Chordata; class Aves; order Passeriformes; family Tyrannidae; genus Lophotriccus; species Lophotriccus pileatus. The sequence continues at coordinate 3,843,800 of JAWWES010000055.1, forward strand.
TGGGAAGGCCCCTGGCAGAGCAGGGTCTGGGCACAGTTTGGGGAGCGTGCAGTTCCCTCCTGCACAACATCTCCACACTTCTGCTCCAGAGCAGGGGCAGCTTCTCTGGGTGCAGACCCCTCTTCCTTCCCTCTCCCCATTCTGTCCACAGGGCTCCCTGCTGCCTGTGCCTCCCTGGGGACTCCAGCACAGGCACATTCCCTCGGGAAGAGCCGAGTGTTTGACTGCAGCCGGGCAGAGCGGCGCCACAGCAGCGCTCGCATGGCAACCATCGCCAGGGAGACCGAGCTCTGCGCTGCGTGGCAGCTCCAGCAGCAACTTCTCTGAGGCCAGGACGGTCCCAAATCCCCCCGGTCTGTGCTTTGTGCATCCCAAATCTCCCTGCTCTCTGTGCTTCGTGCTCCTTCCCTCCGGGTGAAAAATCCATGGAAATTGAGACAAGGGACAAGCAGCAGGCGTTTGCAGACTGCCAGGACCGGCAGGAAAGGTGGGACCTGCCTCTCCCTGTCCTTCAGGTCAAGCACCAATAACTCCCGTCGGCACAGCCAGGTATCTCCTGCCACGGGAGCACGTTTGGAGCAACAGCTGCTCAGCTCAGGTTTTTCTCTCAGTGTCAATGAAGAGTGATTGGAAAACAACGGGGAGCCTCATACACTGGGAGACAGCTCTTGGAACAGCCCTGGGACTGTGTTTTATCAGTTCCATCCTCTCGTGTGCTCACTCCACCTGCAGCATCCTGGCAGGCCTGGGTTGAGGAGTGGGAGTCACAGTGCTGCTGGCACTGCAGGCAGCACAGACACCACGGAGCCACAGTCTGCCCTGAGCACTCCTCTGGTTAAGGCAAAGGATACAATCCTAAATTCTCACCTAAAGGACAGCACCAGAGAAAGCTGAGTTCCCAGGAATCATGGCACATACCTGCCCTGTGCAAGAGAAACCAGAGACAGACCATTTCCTAACCCAGCCTCACAGCACAGCGGCTTGGGAGAGCAAACAGTGCCCAGCACAGGACTCAATTTGCTTGGAAAGGTTGTGGGGCCCAGAGCACAAGAGGCAGATGGATGGCTGGAAGAGCTGGGCTCATTTGTCTTGCTGCCCTGCTAAAAATATCCACATGTGCTTCTCTGCAGGGTGGAAGCATTCCCTTCCCACACAGGGTTTCTGCACTTTCTCCATGAAATAACCCCCCCAGCTGCCTCTGGCTGGGCACTGTGCCCTGCAGCCAGGGTCCTGAAGGAACCAGACCCTCTTCCTGAAGGAACCAGACGAAGCTGGCAGTGCCGGGGTGTGCACCAGTACCAGCTCCATGCCCGGCATCCTGCAGTTGCCATGGCAACTGGAGATGCCAGCAGTGCTGCCAGGCTGGGGGTCAGTGTGGGGCCTGCCCCACGGGAGATCTGTGATGCTGGGTGGGCACAGGGGGGACACACTGCCCTCGAGGCTGAGGGGGGCTTAAAGACCTGTCCAGTGGGGGTTTGCTCACTTGCAAAGGGGACAAAGAGACCCCAGGGTGTTTTCATGGCCATTGGTTATGAGTCCCCTCAGGATCAGGAGGAGGTGCCCTGAAGCCTGGCAAAGCAGCTGAGAACACCCTTTAAATACCAGCTTCTCTGGGATTTCAACTGTCTTGATGTGAAACCACATTATTCTCTTCTTTTCATCCCTCCTCAAGAAAATATCGGGATCAATTAGTTTCAGCAGCACAGGCACTGAAATCCCTTCCATGTGCTTTTCCAGTGACGAGCCTTAGGGATCACTTACTGAGATTATTGAAAAAACTTGCTCTAGGCAAAAAATTAGGACCCAGACACCCAGCTGATTAGGAATAGTAGAGCTTTAAAAAGAAGTCCCTTTTCATCCAGATGCTGCATTCAGGGCTTGAAGTGACAGTTCGTCTGCTGAGAGGAGGGTCTGGTTCTGCTGATGTCAGAGGGGAGCAGGCAGAGCAGTGCACACTGTTTATACTTGTATGATATTTGACTGACAGAATCAATCTTCGCTGCTCAGCACTTCCACGATATGTATCAGTTTCCTATTTGGTCCTTGGAGAAAACCCAAGCAGCATCCACCAGCTGCCTTAAAACATCATTAGGTTGAAATAAAAGGCAGAAGAACCCCGGTCCTTTGTGGATTTACAAAGCTATAAGCAACGAACACGTGATGCCCCATTTTCCAAAGCCCCTCTCACCAGCTCCAGGTTAGAAACCAGCAACTGATAACTCACAGAGCAGGGATGTGACAAACAGGAGGGAAGCAGCCATCTATCACAGCCCTTCCCGGAGCCTCGCAATAAAACAAAGTGCCAAATGGAATCCTGAACCGTCGCCAGTGCTTTCAGGCCACTGGGAAGCCACAGCATAAATAAGAGGGATGAAGGGCTCGGAGCTGGGGCCGTGCAAGGCATTCTGTGCTGCTGCAGAGAGGAGCTGCTCGGCTCTTCAGGGATCCTCCACAGCAAAGCTCCGTCTGTCGTTGGGAGGATGCTCGAGTTTGAGGAGGGACCATTTCAGCTTTTCAGAAGAGCCTGAGTGTCACTGAATCACCATCTTGTTTTTTCTCCTCTCTTTTGGCTTTTATTCATCTGTAACTGTTCCCTTTGCTATTAAGGCTAAAGCAGGAATCGATGAGGTCCATATGCTCCCAGCAACGTTGTAGGAGCCCAGCACTAATTCAGATCTTGAGCCTGTCTTCAGGCCATCTGTTCGCAGCATCACACAAGACAATGTGTCATTATGGTCGGGAATTTGCATAACCACTGTGCAGGAATTGTGTCCAACTCCATTCATACCAGCCACAATGGATTTTCTCACACTGCAAGAAGGGGATGATAAAAACAAGAAGCCAATGAGCATCACAGCCCCGTTTTCCATGAGGGGCCCAGCCAAAGAGCAGATGAGAATCAGGGGGACCCCTTGGAGCTGCTTGGGCAGCAGCAATGCCATCATCCTCTGCCTGTCCATCCTCCCATCGTGGCTCCAGCTGTGATGTGACACACAGCATCAAACCTGCACTGCAGGGCTGAGGGCCAGCACCTCCAGTCTGCCTGCACACCACCTACTCCACGAGGTTAATGCATTAATTCTCCCAGCTATGACATCAAAGGCTTAAATCACCGTGCAAACGATAGATCCTGCTGCAGAAGGCTCGGAGGAGCCACACGGTGCTGCAGCTCTGGGCTGCCAGCAACAGATAGTGGGGGCTGAAATCCCACATCAGACCGAGAGCTCCTTGCTGGGCAGAAACCCTGGCTGGGGAGCTCAGCCCCAGTCCAGCCTTCCTCCAACAGCCCATTTCCAGTTCCTCCTGCCGGCCACCAACGCCGATATTTGGGCGACATGGGTGCAGTGCTGTGCCAGGACCTTCCCAGCTGCCAGAGCAGGCATGGGAAGGGAGCAGGCAGCTTCAGCCCCAGCCCCACTCATCCTCCTCTTGGCAAGCGGGGAGTCAGCCTGGAAAGACTCACCCGCCGCCTTCATCAGCGCCAGGAGCACAATAGCCCTTTAACGATAATTACAGGCTTGCGGCAGCTCTGCTGGTGCGTGGGGCTGGGGCTCTCGGGTAGTGAGAGGTGCTGTTTAAGTACTCGAAAGAATGGCACTTAGCAGATGTCTTGGGGTAAATGGTAGGTTAAGCGACACTGAGAGCACTGGTGGAAGGAGCGCTAATTTACACTCACATGATTCAATTTGCATGGTTAATTCTATTTAAAGCAAACACCCAGCTCCGGAAGGACCACGGCACTCATTTTGTCTTCCCTGCAATGCTTCGGAGAACAAAATGGTTGGATAGTAGATCCAACCAATATGGATGTGCCAGGGAAGAAGTTTCCTGAAGGTGTTTCCCCTGAAGAGCATCCTCTGTCTCTGCTGATGTCCCCGCACAGACGCTGCCCATTGCACAGCCACAACCTCATGAGATTCAACAGATGTCCTTCAGCTCTGGCAATCCAGGAGATCCAAGCTATTGCCCCCACCAAATGTTTCCTTGGGGTATGAAACTGCCACCAGGATGGGCACAAAGCCAGACAGTGATGCAGGGGAGAGATGCCAGAGATCCCTGCGGGAGGAAGAAGGCTAGAGCAGGATTTTGCTCTCCTGCTTTAGCAATAATTTAATAAGGTGGACTATGTTACATGTGGAATTAGAGTATCTTTAACTGAGAGACTTGAAAATTTCCCATCGTGCCATGGCTCTTTGCCACCTGGATGACATTGCCCCTGCCTTGCCCCACTTGGGGCTTCTTTCCCGGGGTTCTTCCCCTCCGGCCTGACACCAGGAAAATGGAAAACACTGACTCTGTTTGGTTTTCAGCAATCAATATTGCCTCTTAACCGAACAATAACAGTTCTTCATCACAACACTTTGAGTTCTGCAGGGAACAGAAGGCCTGTAAACGCCCTGGATGAGCAGAAAGGCATAAATTAGCTCGGAGATAATAAGCCAAACGCAAACAGTATTTACGGCTGGTTAGAGCAGCGGCGGGGGAGCGCACGGCAGAAGGGGAAGGTGTTCGCCCATTATTCCTTTCCAGCAGGAGAAATGCGAGAGCAAAACATCAGAAGAGATTCCCCAGCGCTGTCCTAGGGAATATCCATATCAGCACATGCCACGGCTTTCCCTTCCTTTCACGAGGCAGAGGAGAGCGCGAGGGGGGGATCGCAGGCGGCCGGCGCTCAAAAGCAACGATCAGAGGAAATATTTCACACGCGAGCAATGGGGCTGAAAAATCTGTCCAACCGAGAACAAAGCTGCAAGATTCCAAGCTGGCACCTGGACTATGTGTGAGCAGCAGAAGGAACCAAATGCAGCAATGAAGCGCTCGTTGCAGAGCGGCTCGAGTAGCTCCCCAGTATCACCAAGCCTCCTGCAAATTGCTAGGTAACTACGCTGAGCAGAGCCAAAAATAATCCCTCCCGTGACTTGCTCTGACAGTGTTTGGAAGAGTGAAATAACAGTGTTTCAGCACAGAGCAGTGTGGTACTGGCTCTGCAGGGCAGCACCAAGGTGCCTCCATCCACAGCACGCAGATGGTGGCAGTGGCCAGGGCGACCAGGTCACCCCAGGGGTCTGGGCTCCTTCAGGTTGGGAAGGATGACACATGGTCTTTTCAGACAATGGCAAAACAAAGGCAAAAAAGGGGTTTTCCAGGTCCTCCTCAGGAACACAGCCAAGTGATGCTGGGACCAACCCGCAATTTCCGACCACCAGGGATTCTTGGGAAGTCCTTCTGAAATACTTCATGCACTGGGGCTATAAATAATGCCTGGCCAGCTATAAGGTGCTGCTTGAAAAATGCCTTGTTATTGCCACGGAAGTTTAGGAAATACCCTGATTAAATCAAAAAGGCGCCATAAATTGACAAAGTTAGAATTCTCTGGGATGAAAAAAAGAAGCAATTTTGTCCCCTGTCAGCAGAATGGAAATGAACGGGCTGAATGAATTAGTGCACGATAAACTTTTTAAAAGCCAAGTTACAATTTAAAGCAGCAGCGAGAGCTGGGGAATGATTTAAGAGTTATAAAAAAAACAAAAACCACCAAGCACTGCTCTATTGGCACTCGATCGCAGCCTGCACAGCACCCAGAGCAGCTGGGACACCTTCTGGGACAAGGCTTCTGTGTCAGTGGTGCTGAGAGGGTGACGTGCCAGTGCCTCTGGGTGACTCTGACATGGGACTGCAAGGATGGTGGTTGCACTCAGGGTGTCTGTGGGGGTGGAGGGTCAGTCACACAGGCCAAAAACTGCTTTCCTTCTGGCAGAGTTTTTGGCAGAGCTGTGCCCTGACTGGGCATCAGAGGCACTGCCATGGGAGGAGGCACCTGGAGGGAAGGAAAAGCAGCCGCCTTTGCCTTGCTCCCTGCAAGGGCAGACAGGGCAGGGAGGGGATGCTCAGCTGGTGACAACCCTGCCTGGCCCCAGGGAGGGGACGAGCCCCTTCCCATCCCCAAGGTCTGTCTGTAATTGCTTTGTGCAGCCGCCGAGCGCTTTATCGGCACCGTGAGATTTCCCTGGTGCCTTGCTGCTCCGAACTTAATGGGATTAGCCACGGCCCCCCGACAAGTTCGGAATAATAATTGCCCTTGTTTTGTTTTCTGTGAGCCACAATAACTCTGCTGATCGGGACGATTAAGGCTGCTCCTCCACAATAAGGGGTCGATGGTTGTGGCACCCAGGTCCCCCAGCCTTTCCCTTCCCTGCAGACCTGGGAACGCTGCAGGCTGGTGGGAGCGCTTCCCAGAGCCCATCCACGGGCTGCTCTGGCAGCGAGGCTCCAGAGGGACTAATCCAGCCCTGCAGAAGATGCTATTTTGGGAAGCTGGCACAGTGCTGTGCAGTGCCTGTCGAACGCCTGCTCCAGCCTGGCACGGAGGTCGAGAAGCTGCAGGGCTGAGGCTGCTCAGGAGGTTCCACTCCCACCCCAGCCACAGAGAGAGTGAAAACACACCCCACAGCTCAGCCTCGGCATTTCTTCTAGAGAAAGGCACCGTGTCCTCTCTGGTGACACTGGCCAAAGGGCTTGGCACCTGATCTTTAAGGTGCCTTCCAACCTAAGCTGTTCTATGTCTCTACGAAGAGCTGTGCAGACACACTCTGTTCCTTCTAGCCCAGCCTCAGGCCTGTGAGGCCCCCAAAAAACCCAAGTCCTGTACCCCTGTGGGTCACTGCCAAGGCCTGGGCATCATCCCTGCAGAGCCCCTCTGAAGTGCAGCCCCCACCCCCCTTTGGAGCCCAGAGGCTGCTCCCAGGGCTGGCGGGGCGGGCGAGCTCTGCCTCCCAGCCGAGCAGAGCGCTGCCATGAGTCAGTAATTGCAGAGCTCATTTTTAGACAGTGCTGCAAATGCGCCCATTAACATCCGCTCCCATCTCCTCTGAGTGATTTACCTGTTTCATTTTATTCAGCGAATTAAACACCAAAATAACGGTGGTCTACACCGATCCTGTTATCGACCTGCTGGAAATGGGCAGCATCCATCACTCCCAGCGCAGGGGAGGCGCCTGCCCTCGGAGCAGCACGGGCAGGGCAGCGGCTGTGGAGGAGCTGCTCGGCTCCATCTGCCTCCCCAGCAGCCAGACCTCAGCCCCGGGTGATTGTCTGAAGAATGAGACGTTTTATTGTCCAATCCTTGACATCGCTCACAGCATGCCCGAGACATTAATGTTCTTCTAAATCACTGCTGAGTATAATATTTTGCCACTGATACCACACATAATCTTCATGTTTGATATTCCCCCGTTATCTAATGGCACTCTGCAAAATTACTGTGACATTAATGCTCGACACCCTTATTGAAGGGAAAAATCAAATTAAAGATGAAGTATCATCGATTTTGTTGGGGGCTCCAGGGTGACAGGGAGTCAATTGATCTTCCCCAAAAAAACAAGAAGGTAGAGATGTTTCTGTTGTTTTTTTATCCCCCCCCCCCACCATGCACTTATTGTAGCTGCTTTGGTTTTTTTTCCCCCCTTGCTGGCTTTCCTGTGGTTGATTTGCTCCAGTAGAGGTGCAACGCTAACAAAGCCCAATGCAAGGACAAAGCTTCCAGGCAACATAGGGGAAATTCTCCAAACAAGGTGAGGACAGAAATGGTAAGAAGAATCTACCAGCACCATCCATACAACCTAGGATGGAAAAATCCCACACAGACACCATCCCACACAGACACCATGGGTCTTCTCCCACAGAGATCCCAATCTCTGCTCCATGCCTCACACCAGGTCTGTACCTTCAGTAGAGGCCACCTTGGCACTTTCTGCCTTTAAACCAAGCCCATCCACCCTGTGCTTCCAGAAGATTTACGAAGCTGGAGACACACTAAGGCATTCCCAAGCCCTGCAAATGGAAGCTGCTGCCACTGTTTACCATCCCTCTCACAGAGCTTGAAAACCTCTCCTCCATGCCCCATTACTTCGTTGAGAGCATTCTCAAGCAATTCGTAGCAAAATGCAACGAGAAAGGATAACTTCATTATCTGGATTCACACCCCTTGACAGCCGAACTTTCCTCTTATTACAGACGCAAAACGCTTTTTCCCCATGAATGGCCTGAGGCTCTACAAATTTGATTAAAGAGGGAACAACTGCTGAAGGATTCCTGCTTATCAAGAGCCCGGTGCCTCATTAAGGCAAGAGCCAGCCCCGAGCACGTGGTGCCCCCAGTGCTCCCGACAGGCACAGGGTGGGCAGAGCCTGAGACCAGAGCTGTGATCCAGAGAGGAAAAGCAGCTTCACACAGGGCAAGCACAGACTGTGTTCCCCACCACGAGAGCGGCACAACCTCAGCCAATCATTCCACCTGCCCCCACCAGTGTCCCTCACCACACCACTCCCTCCATCCTACCTGTCTCCATCCTTCCTGAGACCTCAGCATGTCCCGCTTCTTTCTCGAGCATCTGGAGAGGAGGTGGAGCCCTTGCTGGTGTCTCCCATTGTTTCTGCAACAGAAAGGGTCACCCCTCAATCTGATGATGTCAGCAGGAACATCTCAACTTGGGCAGCACTGTGGTTTCCCTCTCCTGGCTTCCCTCCCTTCCCCAGCACCCACGAGGCTGATCCCTCATTACATGGAGAGCAGCTTTATCACTGCTGATTGCATTAACCTAATAACACCTGCACAAAGCAATCACAGAAGCAACTGGAAGGTTTTGTGTTTGTTTGGGTTTTTAAACAAAGACCTAGTCCATGAAGTATTGATTAAATTAGAGGGTTAGATTAAGCAGTGATTGAATCAAGCACCGGGGCTTGCAAGAGAGTCTATATGCAGAATGCTGAAGCTGCAGGCCATGGGGGAATAGGAAGGGTTTGGGAGCCCAGTGCAGACCAGAGGTGCACACAGAGGAGCCCAGGGTGCTCTTCAGAGGAGAGCAGGACCAGCAGGAGGGGCACAGCCAAGGCAGAGGACACCTCCCTCACCCTGCTGCTGCCTTCCTCCCTATGGCTGCATCCATGTGCAGTTCAATCACCCTGCCCTGGCATTTACGAGCTCCATCCCCATAGGAAGAGGAACCCTGTAGGTTTTCCTGGAGTGCCATGGCTGGCAAGGATGCACTGCATGTTCCTGCAGGGGATGCTCAACAGCTCTCCATGGCACTTGGTTTCCAGCTGGGCATGACTGGGACATGCAGCACCTGCAGCTCACAAACACTGTAATCACCGTGGTGTGGGAGCTTCTGTGCACCTTCCACAAGTGTCATTGGAAACTGTTAAAGTGCTTTCTCAGCCATGACCCTGAGAAATTGCTGCTTCTGTTTTTCTCTCTCCTTGAGAAAATTCTGATCCGGCGTCAGAGATGGAAGTTGCATCATCTGGGTGAGCAGTGAATGCTTGTTGTGGTTATCGTCTCCTTCACTCAGGTGGGGTCATCTCTACTTCAACAAAATTGCCACCAAAAGACAAAAAAAAGTGCATCTTTTCAGCTGATACAAATTGGCAGATCCCAATTGAAGTCAATGGATTTATTTTAGCTTCCATTATCCAAGTATCTCACAGGAAACGGGAGTATCCAGCCTAAGAAATTCTCTAAGAATTTATCATTTCTGATAAAGCCAAAAGGGAGGTTCTGAGCTCATTTAATAAAATTAATATCGACACCTCTGTGCCTTACAGAAGCTGCAAAGGCAGCAGCATAGGCTCTCCTGCTCTTCCCACCCTTCCCAAGGCTCACACACAGCCCTCCTGCCATTGCACTCCTGGAAAGGGAGGATTTAGAAAATCCCTTGGGCTAACCAGCAGCTTTGCCATTAATCCCAAGAGACCCGGGAAAACATGTAATGTAACATTAGCACTTGTAATTCTGCAAAAACAAGCGCTGACCTGACCTTGGCTGGAAGGACAAGGCAGCTCCCACACACAGCAGTGCTGGGAAGTGCAGCTCCAGACCTGCTGCCCCCTCCTCCTGCAGCCAGAGCTCCTGGTGCTCCAGCCTGGCCAGTCCCAGGGGAGACAGAGCCCCAGGCTCATCCCTCTGCATCCTCCAGGCACCTCTCCAAGCTCTCCCTGACCAAACACTGCCCACACCCACCCAGGGAAATCCTGCCAGCCTGGCAGTGGAACAGAACTGCTTCCCGAAGGAGAGGAGCAGCGGCTCAGTCCGGGCTGGTCAATTCGAGACGCTGCTGTTGGAGAGTAAACGCATCTGACAGGCAGCAGGCGGTGCCAGCCAAGGCACTGGAGCACCTGGGATTCCCAACCCAACAAATTGAAGTGAGCAGTAGGCCAGAGGCTGACATGGCAGTGCCTGGGGCCAGCGCTGCCCCGCGGGCGATGCGGAGCTGGGCTGCCCGTGCAGAGCTCCCGGCACTGCCCAGGGCTGGGCTCCAGGCAGGTATAGCCCCTGCCCTGCCGGGGCTCAGAGCTCCAGCAGCGATCTGTGCCTTGCTCTTGCCCGCCAGGCACAGCTGGATTCCTTCTGGAGAGACACAAGGAAGGAGAAACAGCCCTTCTCCAAAGCCAGACCTTCCTCGCAGCCCCTCTGCCTCGTGTGAAGTGCTGGGGCACCATTCCTGCAGCACCACCACTGTGGGAAGCATCTAGAGAAGAACTGGGGAGCACACAGAGCTCCAGAGCCATCCAGGCCCACATGAGTCATTAGGAAGTCGCTTTCCTTGCCAGCACCAGTAACCGATAAGTCGCCTGGAGCGATGAATCTGCTCCCTGTGCTGGTGAGGATGGCAGGTGAAATATTCAGAGACAGGGAGCCAAGAGCATCCTTCAGAAATGGTCCTCTTGGGCCAGGCTGGAGACAGCTGGTGACATGGAAAAACCTGTGTTACATCCCTCTTTCTGTGGATTCATTAAAGGGCCTCTTCCAGCCTGGCACCGACACCAGTGCTGCATTCCCATTCTAACACAGATGCCAGTTTGTAATCTTGCTGCCTGGCCTGGAACCACGCTCCTCTTCACCGTGATTTGAAAGGAGAATGATGTTTTATACCGAATTCCCATTTTTGTTCCGAGGGTATTAAGAAATGAAACATTAATGGAATGTAGAAAATGAGCTGAGCGTTCAGCTACTATTTACCAAATTGTTCCTGTTCATCTCTGGGAAAGGAGGAAAAAATAGGAGCAAGGATAAAACCGTGCCTAGAAACATCCCATTTCTCCAATGCATGCATGGCTGACAGCCACTAAGCACAAATGAATAAATATTTTATGTGCTTTAATTTCCTCATCTACGAGCTGATGTTCTGAGCCTTTCTTTGCTTTATTTTGCTACTTCATAAATGTTAAAAACGTTTATCCTCTTATTCTTTCCAACAAAAGTAAGACTTTTGCCAGTCTCTGCTCCTGTTCCAGTTGCTTTCATCTCTTTATTAGCATAGCAAAATAGCACATCACCTGCAGGTTTCTCCCTCCAGTAATTTCTCCTTTCTATTTTTTCCCTCCTTCCTTCCTTCAGTTGCCTTATCATCACCTGCTCTCCCACCTCTATTATTCAGGAACCACGGTGTTTGCAGTTTTTTTTGTCCCAACTGCTCATTGAACCCTACAGTCTATTGAGATGCAGCTTGGATTTTTCTTGTGTTTATTTAATTTCCCCTTTTATTATCATCTCTTCCTTACTCTGCCATTCCACATTGTTCTCCTCCCTGTGTGCCATAGCTGGGCATGTCTCAAGGCTCCATCCTCCTTGTCTCGATATTTTCCATCTTGCATTTGTTCTTTAAAAAAAAACCCCTCAGTTTCTGGAAAATTCCCACTTCTACATGCCTTAAGATTGCAGCATCCATGTGCCAGCTCCCAGAGCCACCACCCTCACCAGTGTCTGGTTGGGGTCTTGACCAAACCCTGCTCTTCCAGAAGGGGGCTGCCCTCAGGAGCATCCCATCCATCTTTCTGGAAGGACTTTGAGCTGCCAGGAAGCTCTGTGATGATGCAGTGATGAGGCAAAAAACTCCCTGCAATTAAAAGCTTAATCCCTGTGAAAAGGAGCAGCTGCAGGACAAGGGGCAGGCAGGTGAGGATGGATGTCACTGCACAGGAAAGTGATAATGGAGAACAGAGGAAGGTGAGCACGACCGAGGATTAATCACAGGCAGAGTTCAATAGGAAGGTTCTAAGGTGAGGTAAGATGAGTAGAAGTGTCTCCTGAAATGGATAATTGTCAGGAATTTGGAGAATTACTAGTGCAGGCTGTGTGCTGGAGCGTCAGGGCTGCATTAGCCTTTCCTGGTGATTTGCTAAATTTATTCTTCTGTGATTCCTAACAAAATTCAAATCTCATCAGCACCCGGTGGGTTATTTCCATTTATCTGCTTTAGAAGTGCTTTAAAAAAACCTCAGATACTTTTAATTAGCTTTAAATTTCTCAGCTCTTTCCGCCAACCTGTGATTACTGTTTAACCCAACTGTATCTATTGTCTTTCCTCCCTCCTCCTGGCTAAGAAATTCCTGTTTCCTTCAAAGCAGCCACTGCTGCTGAAAAACCTGCAGTTGTGAGTTTGGTTCTGGGAAGAGCCTTTGCTTTGCCTGTCAGGACCAGAGAGGGCTGGAGCTCAGGCGTGAGACATCCTCTGCTCCTCCCCAAAGCTGAGCCTCTTCCCACAGCAGCCAAGGAGGGTTCTTCAGGAGACCTTTCCCTGCTTGCAGCGTTTTGGCAGCACTCAGAGCTGCCTGCTGTGAGTTCACCCAGCACACAGCAACTTACACACCAGTGTCACCAGAGCCAGGACTGCTCCTGCCCCACCGGGAACTCAAGGCAAGCTCAGTAGCCCTCCTGTCCCCCACACACATATACAGACCTATCAGTGCCCACTGTGTGTGCCTGAGCTGGAAAAACATCATGGTGCACTTGGGATTGAGACCAAAGCGGCCCAGCAGTGCTGATCACCAAGATGAGCCCCGACACAGGGGCCTATTTTTAATTCCAGGAGTGGAGTGTGCCTTGTGCCAACCTGCGAGCGCTGGCAGCTTGGAGGGAACAGTCAAATCCGATTAGTACAGAAAATATGCAGGGAGGGTAACATGGTGTGAGCTGACACAACACGTGCTGGGTAAGGTGCTATCCTGGGCTTGACTGTTTTCTGGATAAATCCCACACCAGTAAAGAGAGAGACACAGCTGAGGGTGATTAGTGCCATAAGCCCTTCAGCTTGGAACACACTTGCCAGCAGAGTCCTAGATAGGAAGCTTCCCTACAAATGAACCTGCCTTTTTGCAGGTGGGGTTTTCATCCTCTCCCTCCTGTGGGAGCAGGTAAAACCGTGCCAGCTCCGCTGAGGATCGCAGAGGGAGAGCTCCTGCACACCCTCACCAGGACCAGCAGCTCACATCCCTCTCCAGCCCTGGGGACCCGCAGTGATGTGGGTGCTGACACCAGGAGCTGGCCTTGGCACACAGGGGGGACAGGCAGAGACCAGGGCAAGGCATTCACTGTGGAAGAGGGGCACGGAAAAGGCGCAGAGCAGCAGCAGCTGCCGGGAGAGCCAGCACAGAGCCTTGTCAGAGATCCGCCTACGGAGGCACCTCTGAGCCCCACAGCCCCACCACTCACAGAGCCAGGCCAATTAATGATCCCAATCAATAATCCTGACCCAGAAATTTCAGACACGAGCTACAATCAGAGCAAGGTCTCCCCAGAGACAGCCTCGCAGGCAGGATCTCACAGCATGCAAGGGGTGAGACTCACTCTCAGCCAATTTTCCTGGGCCCTTCCCTGGACCGTGGGCTGCAGGATCAGCAACTTAAAGAGCTCTCCCAGCTCCTCTGGGGTAAGCCTTATCATTGACACGTTTGCTAATCACCAGTAATTGCCCCTGCATTGCACTGGGCAGCTGGAGGTGGCACACACGCACTGAACCTCCGGGAACTGCAAAGCACACCCCGTTCTCCAGGACACGCTTATAAATATTGATGGTAACTGGAGGAGACAAGCAACGCCAGCTCGGCACGGCAGGAGCAGCACCCCCTCCTCCAAAGGGCCCCGGGTGCTGCTGTCAAAGCAAGAACGGCGACAACAGTGCAATTTGCTACCCGAGAACAAATGATACCTGCTAATGCGGAGGCATCTCACTTCCCCTCCGAGTAATTACCTTCCTGACGCTTGGAAAAGGCTGAGGATGACATGTTTATCCAGGAGGGCAAACACCCATCTCCTCCTCTGCACACAGCCTGATCCCGGCTCTCCCCGAGTGCTGACAGAGCACAGCCACATCCCCGACCCAGCATCCAGAGCTCGCTAAAGGAGGAGCCCCCCTCTCACCCGGAGGTTTTACAGCCTGAGGGCTCATCACCAAATTGGGAAAACCTGCTGCCAGTCAGGGGTGTCTCACAGCACCCCCGCACGCCGAGGTGAGCACAGGTGGAACTGCTGAACCTGGGATGGGCCAGGTGGGGAGAACAGACACGATGGCAAACACAGATGCACCTTGTGTTTTAGGATTTAAGGGTGAATAAAATGTGTCTTTGGGTGGGGGAAAAACAGTGACAAAAGATAAAAAAGAGAGGTCTGTAAAAAAACGGAGCAGCTACAGAAGGTGCTGCAGGGAAAGGGAAGGGAGCAGGCAGCTGAGGGCAGGGGAAGAGCCGTACTGTGGGTTTGAGAGACCAGCTCAGCAGCTGTGTAAGGGCATTTTTGTCCACTGAATCTCTGCTCTGCTTTGAAAATTTAAAATCTTTTCAACATGAGAGAAGCACTCCCTCCGTAGAGAAGGCTTTTATTGACCCGGCAGATCCAAAGCAGAATACGTTATAAAGCCAGAAGTAGTTTCATCCCCCTGGTCAGTCCCTCGGGGGGGCTGTGGCTCTCTTTGGATCCCACACAGCTCCTCTCACCCCTGGGCTCCTGCTGCACTCCCGGAGATGCTCCACACCCCAGAGGGGTGGGGATCCAGGGCTGAGGGTGGGTGCTCTGTGAGGAGCAGCCAGGACAGAGGGGATTACATGTCTCCCTCCCTGTGACCATACTGGGGAGGAATTTGTTCCTTCAGAAAGGTTGAGGACAGGGAGGGAGAGCTTCAAAGTTCCTCCACAAGCCACTGAAGCTGAATTTTAATGGGGGAAGAAAACAAAAATATGAAAGTGAACAGAACAAACAAGGATAAATTATTTATGAGGATGAAAGTGAAGAAAGGGAAGTTAACTGAAACAAAGGGAACCACGCATTTCCCACAGCTGAGGTAGCATGATCAAAGCTCTCGCAAAACCAAAGCCGATCGCTCGCGCCCGCCGCGGCGATAACACCGAGGCTTTGATAGCGCTCTGCGAGCGGCAGGGCACAGCCCTGAGCCTGCCAGCGGGGGCTGCTGGCCCAGGGGGGCTTGCAGAGCTCCTCTCCCACATGCATCCATCCAGGGAACGCACGTCGCCGCTGGGGAATGGGCCTGGAGCGGAGGAAGGGAGCTGGAAGGTCAATCTTGTTCCAAGCCCCCCACCATGGGCAGGGATGCCTTCCACAGACCAGCCTGGTGCCAGAGAGGGCCAGAATGGTCGTGCCTCTCTGCTGCTTCGCTGCTCAGATAATCTCCCTCTGTTGGGTAAATGAAAGACAAACTATGGTGCACCCAGGCAAACCTCTTCTCCTTAAATATTTCAGAGCCATTAACCTCTCCCCATGCTTGTCGCCATCTACCAGGTAATTGAAATGGCTTTGCCTAAGCAGAATTTTTCGGAGATCAATTATTTACTTCCAGCAGAAGGGTCTGGCTCCAGGCTTGTTTACGATGCAGCTGTTGCTACCGCTGGTTCCTCAGCCTTGTTTATCCCTAAGCAGATAAAAGCTGGCTGATTGGAGATAAAGTTCTTGATTTTCCCAAAGAGCCTGATGGATCTTGTTGGCCACACTTGGAAATTGGGATGCAATGCCTTCATTACGCTGTTGTCTTGCCTCGACAGCAAATAAGGAACAGGACAGCGAGTGGTGGAACGAGCTGGGGCTGAGACGGGAAAACCCACTCTGGTGTTGCATCCTGAAGAACAGTGACCATGGACACATGGGGACATGCTCCTCTTCCCTGGGGGAGCCCAGTGTCCCAGGCTGGGAGTCCCCCTGCCCTGGGTTGGCTCTGTTTTTGTTCCTCTGAATGCAAACAGGGAGCGTGAAGGGTGTTCGTGTCTGCCCGGGAGGGAGGGTGAAGTGCAAACAGATCTTTCACTCTTTCCACAAATAATGTAATTACCAGGCAAGGACAACATGAGGAGGGTGAGCGTGCATCGTGCATCGATAGGAGGGAGCAGCGCAGGGATGAGGGATGGGGCTGGGAGGGAACAGCCAGGCAGTGGCTGCTCCACTCACTGCGTTTGCTGGGCTGCAAACGAGCTGTATTTGACCATATAAATGGTCTTATTCAAAGCAGAGAATTAAGGTAATAACAGTTCTCCAGGAAGGAAAAGGAATTCAATTTCAAAGCCAAATTAAACAAAGCTTCCAATTAGAGCAGATAATGTTTGCAGTGAGCTGAATGGCCTTTCTTCCAGCGCAGGCTGAGTTTAATTTTTCTAATCGGCTCTATTTTGCACCTCAGTTACTTCAAGGTGGCCAATTTCTTAGCAATTGGCAGATATCGACTGAGGATGCTGGGCTCAGAATTGGCTTTTTTTTTCTCGAGTGCTGAAGTCTTTGATCACTCACACACCTCTGGCACCCAGCTGGGATCCCAGCACTGGTACCCGGCTGGGCTCCCAACACCAGCATCCAGCTGGGATCCCAAGAGCGCTGCCCGGCTGGGCTTCCAACATCAGTGTGGCCCCAATCCCTGTGTCATGGCCCTGCTCCCCGTGGCACAGCAGGGCAGCTCCCAGCACAGGACAGTTTTCCAGCGTGCCGTGGGTCCCATGGTGGGCACAGCCTTGGCTGTCCCTCAGCAGGGCCGTGCCACTCTCTGCCCACAGCAGGCAGCTGCCCCTCCCTGCCCGTCCGCACGTACAGAGCCAGGATTTGGGTTATTACAAGCGACCCAAAGAGCTTATTGTGTCCATGTAGATGAAAATATTGATTTTGTGCTTTCAGGAAAAAGCCCAATTAAGAAGATCTAATGGAAAGGCGACCCTTTATCCCCACTTTGTCTTATCTATCAGGACCCAATATTCCGCTCTTTCAACGAAGGAGAAAATCTGATCATTTTTCCTCTATTTCCCTCTTGCTGCTTGCAGCAAGAAAGACTTGCTGAGCGTGAAGGAATTCACCCCAAGGACACCTGACCTGCAGATTGCTGTGCTGGGGTCCCAGGGGAGCTGCTGCCTGGGAAATGCAGGCAGTGAGAACGTAGGATGGGAAAAAGCATCCCCAGTTCCACAGGACAACCCCAGTTACTCCCCAACCATTCCCCCGCTTCTCACAAGCCAAAGCGTAACTGGAAAGAGTCATCAACCTCGTCTGCCGATCCCTGACTCGTTTCCTCATTGATTTCTCTCCGGACTACACGACAGAGATGCCACTTCCCAGTAAAGAAGGGCTCTCCCGAGACTTGCTCCGCGCTCCTGACGTGACACGAATTGAGCTTCCAGCGCCGGCTGTGCCAGGGGAAGCTGTCACGGGAGCAGAGGAGGGCAGACAACATGATTGCCTTAATACGCGTCTTTAAGCAACTCCGCTCGCTGGGGAATTGCGGGGCTGGCAGCCCAGAGGAGGAGGAGGAGCCCTGGCTCTCCCACCCCTGGCAGTGGGGACCTGTGGCCAGCACAACCTATCCCAAACCCAAGCATCTTGCAGAGCTCGTGTTCAGGAGTTTCCAAAGCGCTCTGCACTGAACCAGCCCTGGAGGGGCCGTCCCAGCCTCGCCTGGCTCAAGGCTCTGCACACCAGCGCTGACCCTGCTGCCCCGGGGAGCAGCCTGGGGGCAGCTGTGGGACCCAAAGCTCTTCTCCCTGCTACTGCTGCCTTGGGAGAGACCTGATGGAGCAAAGCCTGGAGCAGGGCAGGTGCTGTGGCCGCCTTCCCACCCCAGGATGGGAAGGAGGAGGGGGCGAGGCTGCGGTCCCGGTGCCCGTTCTCAGCCCTCCGTCTGCAGCACCAGGAAGCTCATGCTGCTTAAACCTTCCAGGGCAAATCTCTTCACTGGTTAATTAAGTTGGAGGATTTCACTTATTAAAACTTCCCATTTTGGCAGCTCATCTGAGATGAAATCCTCCGGCTTTGCACAAATAATTCGCGTCGGATCTGCTGCCTCATATTCCGAGCTCGCTTGTTAGCGGCGAGCTGGGCGGGCGCCAGCAGCCGTCATCCCGGACTCTCTGGGAAACAGATGATTTCCTGAGAATAAGCTGGTTTAATTTCTACTGAATTGCTAAATCACATACACTCTGGGATTTTCAGGCCATCTTCAGCGGAGGCAAGGGAAGGTTCGTTTTTCAGATGGGTCTGCCTCCGGTGGGAGCGTCGGCAGCAGGAGCCGTGTCAGCAGGAGCACTGTCCTGTCCCACTCCCTGCTCCCATGGCCATCTCCCCGGCCCACCAGCCAGGAGCCCTCCCAGCAGGGTGGCCACTGTGCGTGTGGCATTGCCCTCTCCTGGGAGGAAACAGAACTCCGTGCAGGAATTATCCACAGGCAAAGAGTGACAGTAAGTGCCAAGAACGGCCCAGCTCCTGGTTTCATGGGCTCCCTCCCCTTCACCTCTTGGTCAGAGGGCCGTGGCTGGCACGTGGGTTGACTTCTGCCTGTGGATTCTGCCAAGCACAGAGCAGTGATAACGTGGATCCCAACAGGAGCAGGACCTGAGCAGCTCATGGCACACAAGCCACATTGTGCTTGCCCACAGGTCAGAGACAGTCTGGAGGGATTTGGCTGGGATGCTGACAGGGAGCTGGGCTCCAGGCCTGGACCACCTGCCCACCTTCCACATCCCTCCTCTTTTTTCCCCAGGTCTTTTGCAATTCCAGCATTGTCACTGGTCCTTTGGAATGTGGGTTTGTAAGGGTGGAACGGCTGAGCAGCTGAACGGCACATCTCAGTAGAGCGCTCTCCCCGAGGCTTCCCGGCAGCAGAGCTCAACAAGGCAGCATCAGCTCTGTGAGCCCCGTGCCAGGCATCTGGTTTCTCCACATCACCCGCCGGGACGGTGCGGGAGCTGTGCCGGGAGGGGCACCGACACCTGGAGCAGCAGCTGCTGCTGCCTCCAGATGAGGCATCCCGTGGGCAGGCTGATCTGCTCGGCTTTGTTTCCCAACGATGGCACAAAGCCGCCCCGAGCTGCCGTGTGGGAGGCCAAGCCGGGGCTGAGGAGCCTCTCCTGGCCCGGGTTCGCGCTGAGCGCTCTCCCTCCTGCCTGCATCTCCCAGCGCTCTCCCTCCTGCCTGCATCTCCCAGCGCTCTCCCTCCTGCCTGCATCTCCCGGCGCTCTCGGCAGCCTCTGCCTTAAACCCACCGCTGTTCCAGCGAAGCCGCCCTCGCACGGCTCCTCTGCCAGGAAAAGTGATTTGCAATTAGTTCAAACGCAGGTTTATCTCCTTCCCGCACAAAGGGGGTTCGCGCAGGGCTTTGAAATAAATATTGGAGGGAATAACCAGAGGCTGATAGAATGTAGCCGTCTACTCTGTGCTTTACGCCTTCCAGCGCGGGAGAAGAGTAAGAAATACGTTTATAGTCCCACTCCCAGCCATCCCTAGGAGCGGCTCCATTGGGCAAATGGAGCTGATGAGCAGCGGGGATAAATCACTTTCCCACCTCAGTCAATAAAGCTGCAGCTCGGGCTGCTTAAAGCCTAATGGGGGATGGAGCCCGGCTTAAATCCAGTCTGGATCCAGTGGCTGGGAAAGCTGAAGTGATGTGAGTTGTATTGATTATCAGGCTTTGCATTGGAAACACTGGAAACCTCAAAATGACAAATGAGGGTTTGGAGGAGATTTGGAAAGGGGGGCTCTGAAAGCAATAAATAAGCCTCATAAAAGAGGTTAAACGCATTGCTCGTGTCTGCGGGCGGCAAACCAGGTTAGAGCCCGCTCGGAGGGGAGGGCTGGCAGAGCAGAGCATGGCTGGAATATGGAAATTCCTGCTAAAAGACGATGATGGATGGACCTGAAAGTGAAAGGGAAGAAACTGCTGAAATATGGAGCCTGTTTCCCAAAGTCCCCAGCAGCAGCTTCGCTCCCAGGTGTGGCAGCTTCGAGAATGCAGCCTGCACGGCTCCTGCCCTGGCCAGAGCTGGGGCTGCCCAAAAAATCATGGCCTGGGACTGTCCTGGGGGCCAAGGTGTGACTCGCTGTGGCTGTGGCAGTGCAGGCAGCGTGTTCCATCTGTCACCGTCGCTGCCGTGTGATGAAGCTGTCTGGATGTCCTGAGGTCCCTCTTGTGCTCCATCATCCTCTCCTCCTCTGAAATGCAAATGGCATTAAGATATTTATCATTAACAAATCTTTTAAGTCCCAGAACTGGATGAAAGTGCTGAGTCGTAACACCTCGTTTATAATTTCCATCCCCAAGGATGCTGCTGGATTATAAACACACTCCCTGTTCCCAACAGCACATGGCACTTTGGGAGCCTGGCCTGGGCTCTCAGGAGCATAGGGATGGCCATGGGGAGGGGGGTGCTCGTGGGAGGAGGATTCCCTCCTGCCAGCAGCCTGTCCTGGTGGGAATGCTGCTGGAGAGCAGCAGCAGCATCGTTGCCTCCTCCTCCTGCAGGGATGCAGCCTGGTCCCAGGGCTATGGATGGGTTACAACCATCAGGAAGGGTTATCAGGGTGATCATCACTGCTCAGAAATGTTAAGACAATGAGGAATAAACATCGGATCTATTTATAGAAATTGCAGGGAAATCTCACTCCCGTTATAAACCCCCTTAATTTTGAATCTGCACAGATGTTTCCTTTGAATTTGAAAAGTGATTAATAAATAAACGAGAGTAATGCTTGTTTTGGCTGAAATAGAATAATAAATAATGTCTGTAGCACTTCATTACCAAACCATACCCAGCGCCGGGTGACAAATCCGACCTGGGATGAATGGTGAGAACTGACAGGATGGAAACAATTAAATTAACACCAGGCTCAACTCAGGAATGAGCTCCACAGCACTGGTGCCACTGTGGGTGTGCACCAGTCCCTCAGGCCCCTCAGCACAGCCCCTGCACCCCCAGCATCGCTCCTCCCATGCCGTGAGAAGCTTCCCCTCCATCCCCCCCCTTCAAACTGCTCCAAAGCCAACGTGTTTACTGTGTCGCTCGTGTTGACTTCTTTTAATTCATGCATAATTCAGGCTATATCTATAATTCCAGGGTAAACACAGACATAACTTTTCTGTTGACTATTCCTTGACCCACTTACTGTACAAACACGCTTTGGAATGGAGCAGCACTGGAAAGTTGAGACCTTCAGAGGCTTCAAGGGCTCCCAGGGAGCCAGGAGAGCGTGGCCATGCCGTGCCAATGCCGTGCCAGAGCCGTGCCAGTGCCGTGGTTGTGCTCTGCATCTGCCCACGGTCCCACTTCAGCCCTGTCCAAACCAAGGCAGGACCCAGCACTGAGGAAATGACCGACCAGTTTGGCAACTTGCAAAATTGGTGGAAAATCCCTTCAGGTTTCCACTGAAATCAGAGCTTTTATATTAATTTATATTGTAATGAAAGTGTGTACGAGCACCATATCGTAAACACAAACAGGGCAATCTTATAAAAATTTCATCTTTATCTATTTTGGGGAGAAATGGCCCTGTCTGCCTAATTGAAGCATCTGTCATTCTGACATTAAATAGTGCATCCATGGCTCTTTTATTATATTTCCTTGCATTCCTCACACACTGTTAAATTGAAATAACACTGTTGGCTCGGAGATAAAGGGAGATAATAGGTATTTTATAATGAGCACAGAGGAGGATTCATCTTCAGTCAGAGCCCAGAATTGCTTTAGATTTTTTTTTTTGTGTTGTTATTTGGCCATCCTAAACGGGGGGGATTCTGCCTCTCAGCTCTCCCAGCCCTCCAAGTGCAAGCGAGGAGCGTTTATCCGCACGGGAAGAGGTGCAAGTGCGGGGCAGCTGCTCGTCAGCACCCGAGGTGACACGGCTTCGTCTGTGCCACTCCTCCTTTTGGCAAGCCGGGGTCTAAAAGAGGCATTTTGTGCACGAAGTCCCTGCTGGGATGGGGCTGTCTGGGGACACCCAGACCAAACCTCCCCAGCTGCGGCTTCGCCGCCACGCGAACAAGCCACGGAAATCGAACCGTGCAGCGCCTTCCCCATGTGGGTTCTGTAATTAAATTCCGTGCAAAATGAAGCAATTACCAAAAAAAAGGCACTGTGTGTCTGCAGATAATTATCAGCGTGGAGGCTCCCCAGGTAGCTGGCACGGAGGCTGCGGCCGCTCCCTGCCCGGTGCCCGCCCGCGGGGACGCTGCGGCTGCTGGAGGGGCTGACCTGGCCAGGCACCCACTGGTGGGCTGGCTTTGGGTGCCCCCAACTCCTCCACATTTCCAGAGCTCCCCATGGATTCCCATGTCTCCACCTGGACTCACTGCTGGGCGAGGGGAACCACGAGGAAAATGGCACTTGGGGAAGGAATAGCCACTGCTCGGAGTAAAATCACAGATACCTAATTGAGATTTCCCTGAAACCCACTGGAAATAATTAAAATTGACTTCTAATACTTTACTAACTAATTAAGAGTATTGGACTGGATAACTACATTGAAGTATAAGTGGCATTTAATTGGGATAAACTGAATCATAATTGGAAATAAACGCAGCCCAGAACAATAAACAGCATGGTAGGAGAGGTTATGGGCAGCTTGTCTCAGTGAGGGGAGTGTGGTGTTGGCTCAGCATGGATGTGGACACTGGGACATCTCTCCTAGAATCACAGAATCTCCTGAGTTGGAAGAGACGCACAAGGACCATCAAAGTCCAGCTCCTGGCCCTGCACAGGATACCCCAACCACGTGCCTGAGAGCACTGTCCAAATGCTTCTTGAGCTCTGCCAGGTCTGGGGCCATGACCATTGCCCTGGAGAGCCTTTTCCAGTGCCAGACCCCCCTCTAGAGAAACAGCCTTTTCCTAATATCCAGCCTACATCTCCCTGACACAACTCCAGACAGTCCCCTGGGTCCTGTCGCTGCTCAAGGAGCAGAGATGGGTTCTGTCTCTCCACTGCCCCTCCTGAGGAAGCTGCAGACCCTGCTGAGGTCTGACCTCAGTCCCCTTTTCTCCAGGCTCGTCAGACCAAGTGTCCTCAGCCTCTGCCCCTCCAGGCCCTTCCCCACCTTCGTAGCCTCCTTTGGACCTTCTCCAACACAAACTCTGCCCGATGTCTCTCCGGGCTGGGGCACCGGCACCGCCCTCGCTGGGATCCCTTATAACGACACAGAGATGCTGAACCCCCTCCAGAAGCCCCAGACTCGATTTTCAGAGCCCGACCTGCATGACCAGCCCCCAGCCCGTGCCTGCTGGGTTATTTATCTGGGCTTTAATAACACCCCCCTTTCTGTGGTATCAAACAGCCGTCCCCGCCTGGCGCTTCTCATTCCCCTCAATGAGACGGGAACAAATGAAGTGGGTGCGGAGCTGCTGGCCCTTTGTTCTCCCTCATCTGCTCCACTCATTACTTTGAGGAGCCCTATTTTCCTCCTCTTTGCTGCTTTCTTCCTCGAACAATGGGCCCTGAATGTATTCAAGTAACTCTTTTATCATTCACTTCTGCGGAGATCTTTAAGTTCTCCACCTGAACAGCTGCTATTTCTATTTATGAAAACTTTCTTGCTGACTGCTGAAATCGGAATTTTACTCTTGCAACAACTGGCTGGCTCAATTATCTCCCGTTTCGTTCCCCCCGTTTAGCTTTAATAGCTACAATTTATAAACGCCAGCCTTTCCTCTTGTTCCCTCGTCTCCCACACACTGTCAGTGAACCCAGAAGACTTCTGATCTCTCTCTGATGGGGATCTGAGGTGGCCAGGCCATTTTTATTACATTTTTTGCTTTCCTAAAAGAAAACACCAAACAAATTCAGAAAAACCTCAATACATTCCTTCCCTTCTCATGCTTTTCAGAGCAGCAGACCTCACAAAGTGCTTTGTGGGATGCAGGAAAGCCCCCAACCAGCCTGGGAACCCCCAGGTTTCCCGGTAATTTAGAGGATGCTACACCATTCTCCTTTTCACATGGCTGCTTGTTCTTCCAAGCCTGGCACAAAATATTAAAAAGCTTAATGTTTTTTTCTTCTCTCAGTCACTCCAACAGCTCTGGTGCCCTGGCTGGCACTGATGGCACGATGAGGAGGAGATTTTAGGGCGGTTATCTTGGATTGAGACCTCTCGTTTCAAATCGCTGACATTTGACACCTCCAGCTCAGCCGTGAATGTGTAACATCATTGAAGAACGCGAAAATCAGGCCACTTTAGTACCAAAAGAACCTCAGCTGGAAATAATCTTCAGGTTAACTCCAGCCCATCTGTTGTCCCTCTCTTTTGCGAATGGAGCCCCTGTTCTTCACGCTTTATTAGTATTTATTTAGTCTGTTTCAAACCTAAGTCTGTTGCAGGAGACTTGGGATCTACAAAGATTTTATCTCCCAACTTGGGCGCTGCTGCACCCTCAGACAGCAAATGGGGGGGTTGCAAAGGCATTTCTCTTGGAGCCCGTGGCTGCTGCTGAAACCCAACTCCATGGGAGCTCCCCCTGCATTGAGGTCACACCCCTCACTGTCCCCAGCATCTTCTCACCACTGGTCTGCTTCCCACCATCCATTCCCTTCCACTTTGAGGCATCTATTCCAAATAAAACCCCCCAGGGACAGCACGGGACCTGTGCTGGGACGCAGAGGGAGCAGCACCTGGCAGGGCAGTGAGACCCTGACCTGCAGCACAGGCTCCTCTGGAAAGAGCGTGTCAGTGCCCTGGAAAAGTCACAGATGGGAGAGGAGATGAATAAAGGCGCTTTTCCATGAGTTTGATGAGTGTTAACACGCTGCAGGCTCGAGGTGAGTGGTGCAGACAGCGGCTGTAACGAGCCGAGCAGCCTCTCAGGAGGCCACAGGGAATCAAGTTTAGCATCAATTTTTAACTCTTGCTCTGCATTATTTAATAAGTGGTTTGAAACCTGCCTGGCATCACGAGAGGTTGGAAATCATTCCTGCGCTGGAAGGAAGGGAAAGAAAAATATTTTGTTTTGCAATTAGAGGCTTGTCCCCTCGGCTGCTCAGGAGGCATCGACCCGGCCCAGAGCAGCCCCCGGCAAAGCTTCTCTGCACCTTTAATGAGATCCAGAGAGGGGAGGGAGATACAGAAACTCATCTGCATCAGGGCACTTCATGCCTTGGCTGGTGTACACGCCTGGAACAGGCTTGGAGTGGCCAAAAAACGGAGTGCCCTGTCCCCTCCGTGCTTCCCCATCGCGTGCATCAGGATTAATCCTTGTTACTATTCTTCTGCCGAGCTGTTACATCACCAAAAACTGCTCTCTGAATCCTCATGTTGCAGTGTTTTATCTGTGTTTTCCCTGCCTGGTGGCTCTTGCCAAGGAGGACCTCCCGGGCTCTTTGCTGGCAGCAGCTCATCAGTGCCAGAACTCCACGTGGAGAGCACAGCGGTTTGCAAACTGCTGAGCTGACACCAAAATGTTTTGGTTTGGGGTGGGTTTTTTTTGGCAAAGTGGGATCTTCCTGCTGGGTCAGACCAGAGATGGTGAGAGGAATCCCCCCCAGCACTGCTGTTGTCCCCAGAAAGCTGGGATTTCCACGCCTTTCCATGTCATCAGGCAGGACAAAGGCTCCTTTCTGGCTTCTGCACTTGAAGGGTTTGATTTCCGAGTATTTTCCAGCTGGAGTAAAACTCACCTCTCACAGAGGCACCAAGCTGTTCATGCTTTTCTATCCCTGTTTTAAGGGAAGCTTTGTTAAGTCGCTGCAAGGATTTTCCAGTAAAAATAATTGGTGTTTTACACTGTAGACATCAATAAAAACATCAGCACAAGCGGGAACGGCAGCGATGGATGTTCTGGGTTTGGCTCCTGGGCTGACCTGGCAGGAGTGATAACCAAGTGTTGAAGGGGGTTGACCCTCACCACCAAAGCCCCCCCCAGCTCCTGTGCTGATCCTGGGGTTCCCCTGGTTCCTGCAGGGAGCTGTGAGGGGTGCCAGCAGCCGGCAGGGCAGTGCTGAGCTCCAGCAGGGATGGGCTCCGGCCCCCCGCGCTCCTCGGCATCGCTCACACCCTGCCCTCCACGGCCCTGCCAGCTCTGCTCCTTCCCTAATTAGTGGGATGATTCACACCAGCGAGAGCAGTACCTGCTGCTTCCAGATTTCCATAATGATCGTGGCCCTAGAACGGAATAAATCTCTGCTTGGCTGGAAATATTTAGAAAGGGATGAGTTTTAATCCCTGCATGACAGTCCTGGTCTCATCAACAGGAGGGTTGCTGGTGGGCAAAGCCAGGGAAGTCTCAGATGAGGAATAACCCCTTCCAGAACATCTGGCCAGATTTCATCCTCATCAGCACGGATCAAACTGATCCTGGGGCAGGAGATGCTCTGACCTGAGGGGACAGGGATGGGCACAGCAACCACTCCTGGACTGGGACCTGGCCTAGGAGCTCTTCCTTCCTCAGGAGGGAGCTGGATAATATACCCCTTACAGCAGCTTATGGAAGCACAATTCCAGTTCAAATGTCACACCAGTACGTGGCGTTCACACACTCCCTACCTGGGCAAGTGAACTCACACCAGGCTCTCTGGCAGAGGGGGAGGGAGGCTCTATATGCTATTCCATACTTCCTCCTCCATTTAGATGGATTAATTGACCTTTAAAAATGTGCCCAGAAAATAAATGACCTAATAAAATGAATTATCCTCTTCCACAGTGCTCGAAATCCACTGCAACCTGAGAGGAGACTAATGAAACATTGAAAGCATTGAAGAAACGACTAATGAAAGAAATAACCCTAATAAAGAATAATTGATTAGTCATTTGGAAGCACTGCAAAGCATGGGGTGAAGGGTTTGCCAGGCCACCAGCTTGGGGAGGTGGGAGCTGGCTGGGAGACCCAGCTTTCCCCCATTTCTGCCCCTGGCAGAAGGTGGGAGCTGCTGCCAAGGCCCATGTGGGACCTGCATGCCACCAGCGTGTGCTCACTTCAAATTATCCTTTTTTGCCCAAAATTGAGGGTTAAGAAAAAGCTTGATAAGACTTCTGGAACTGCTGCCACTTCTTTAATTGTATTTTACAAGAATCTGGTAAATTGGACATGGGAGAAGGAAGCTGGCACTGCTGCCATCACCCCCTCAGGCTGGAGCGACTTTGTGCTTCATTTTTGGCACCACAGAGCCCTTATCTCACTGAATTGAACCCGTGCCTTAATTTTTACGAGCTCCTTGGCAAGGCTGGGGGAGCAGAACGACGGCAGTATATCCCGGTTCAGCGTGAGGGGACATTGTTCCCTGGGTGGGAAATAAAGGTGGAAGTGTCCATGGTGAATTTACAGCTAGTGATAAGCAGGGTTTTATCAAGAGTGGTCCAGCAAATTCTCTTTATTGTCAACCTATGACTGCCCAGGATGGAGCAATTCCGTGCCACTGTAATTGTCTCCCATCGACTGGCCTGGGGTGCCCGAGGGTGCTCCTGCTGCTCCCTCCAGCCTCCCTGCCAAGAGATGCTCATCCCAATGCTCGCCCCTCTGGAGCGGTACCAGGACTGAGGAGCCTCCCCTTCAATGCCAACTCTCCTCCTTGACCGCCCAGCTGAGCATCCTCCTCGCACGGGGCATTCCAGAGGCGCAGGAGGGACGAGCTGGCGAGAAGGCTGCAGGCTCTGGCTGGGGCTGTGACAAATCCAGTGGGGCCAGCGGGGCAGGGCACGGGGTGGGAGCCCCGGCAGAGCCAGCCCTGAAGACTCCCGCGGGCGGAGCGCTCGGCGGGGCTGGAGCGCGACGCTCAAACACCGGTGCTTATTTACATGTTTATTAAACAGCCATTAGAAATTCTGCAGGAGAAGGTCCTGCTGGAGCTCGTTAATAATCCCGCGTTGCCGGCCCGCGGGTCAGCGGTGCAGTTGTTCGCGCAGGCAGCCGTCGCTCCCCGGTCCCAGCAGGACGTTCTCCCGCGATGGTGCCATCCATAACTCCATATTAAAAGTGTCACACGCAGCGTGCTCTCGTTCCCCAAACCCTGCTCCTTCTGTTTGTTTATTTGTTCTTCCAGCACAAAACAATTCAACCTCCACGGTTATTTTGAGCAAATCAGGTTTCGCTCAGCGTTTCATTTCCATTTTAAAATGTGTCCTTGCGGGAGCCGCGGGAGGTGCGGGCGCTGCCAGCAAATCCATCCATTCTGGTTGAACCACTTTTTTAACAGCATTATCGACATTGGCAGCGATAGATGGGCTTCAGGACAGCAACCCAATGGATCTGGAGTGCACTGGGAGGAGAAAATCAGGTTCTCGTGTGGTTACTGGTGTCCCAAAGGCAAGTGAACCCTGTGCTGGGGATGGGAATGCAGCTGTGTCCATCCAGGGATGCTGCTACAGCCTGAGCCTCAGCAGGGGGATGCTCCATGCTCACTCAGGATGCCCCATGAGAGGTGGTGAGCAGAGAAAAGGCTTTGCCCTCCGCCTCAAAGTGTCTGCAAATCCCTGTAACCCCATACTTTTCCTCAGTCGGGGCTTCAGATCTGAAGGTCCTTGCACCCCATTTGGAACGAAATCCCTTCCTTCTTGCCACTCAGAGCTTGTGCAGAACCCCCCAAGAGGGAATGGAGAGCTCCTCTGGCAGTCAGGGGAGCACTGGCAGGGTTTGTGGTGCAGCAGCTCCAGATGCTCAAGATGCTGAGCCGTAAAACCAAACATCCTTGGCTAATTCACCTCCCCCATCCCTGTTGGTGCAGCCCTGGATGTTCTGGGCCAGTGATTCATCACGTGCTGAGTCTCAAATCACAACGAGTGCAAATTGAACCATAGTTCAAAACCAGCACCGAGGTCATGGCTCAAGCTATCGCAGAACTGTCTGTGAGGCACCATAAATCCTGATGTGGGTTTGTTATGGCTTTATTAGCAGGGGGCCCTGCTGGTTGAGGTGCTGTGGCTTTGCTGCTGCCCCTGTGCCAGCTCTGGGGTCCCTGGGAGCAGGAGCATCCCCCGGCCCTTCAGGGAGAGCACCAAGCCCTCACCAACCGGCCTTAAGTGGAGACTCCTCATATTTCACACAGAAACTCATCTTAAAATCTCAGCTTGACAAGGGCACTTGGCACTAATGAAATGAAAAATGTTTCTGTTAAGCAGAGAACTGTTAGGAAGCTTTAACTATTGTGCTATTCTGTCAACTCTGAAGTGGACCAATTTTCCACGAGGTTCTTATATATATTTGTTCTTAACCTTAAGAATATGATTGTGGGGATAATAATTCAATCCTGTGAGCAGAGAGAGAGCAAACAGAGAGCTGTCCTGCTGTTTGCCTTGGGAAGCAAGATCCCGGAGCTGCGGCTGCCTTTGCCCTGGGCATCTCCTTAACCCAAAACTGGAGACCTGAAACAGCCTCTTGGGGGGCCCCCCAGCTGCAGCTGATCCCTGGCATGCGGGATCTTAGGAGAAACAAGGGTGTTCTCATCGTGGAGTGAGGAATGAGTGAGTTGTGAGCCCCATGCATGGTGACAGAGCCTCACTATAAATGAAATGAGATCTTCCTCCAGGTAGAGCGTGGGTAGGGAACTCCTATTCATCACTACGGAAACGACATTCCAATGCAAATTTCCCAGCTCTGTTGGCAATCCTTAATTGGCCAGTCTATCAAACCAGGTATCAGCGCTGTTCCATTCTGGGGATATGATACTTCCCTCCAGCTCTCAGAAGTTGGGTTTATGTGTTTTCCAAATTGTTCTTCGGCTTTGAAAAACCTAATGTAGCCTGAACAGCCAAAATGAAGGACTGCAAGCCGAGTGCCGGCTCCGTGCAGGCTCCAAATCCCCTGAGCAGCAGCCGCATCCCAACGGCCGGGGAGCGATAGCACAGCGATGGTTATAAATTACCCAGGAGTTCCTGCTTCTTTTCCCCCCCTTTTTTTAGCAAAATGTGAATTTATGAACACGGACTTTGAATTATTATCCCAAAAAGGCACATTAGGTATTTTACAGCATATTTCACGTAGTTTCTCATCTAAAAAAGGCAGACAGGCAGAGGAGTGTAAGAACAAACTGTTCTTCGCTAATAAAGTGTCGCCGAAGATAATCGGCAATTTCCTTCTCCTGTAGAGCCTGTGCATGGGCTGGATATTTATAGCCCCCTGTCCCACGCTGGGCCCCTCTATATCCCCCAGCTTGAGCCACCACCAGCCCTCCAGCCCCACTGCCTGCACTTTGGGGGGGAATTTTCCTTCCTCCCCAGCTTCACCAGGGTGACAAAAATCTCTATTAAGTCCTTCAGCAGAGCCTAAAGCCTGTGGATCTGCCTGACATTATGATATAGCTTGGAACAGCTCAAAATCCACCCTCGCAGAGTCCACGGGAGTAAGAGGATTAGGAGCAATGGTAAATTAAATGCCAGTTTCTCCAGAAGATGAGCGGAGGAGGCTCTGCTTGTGCCCTCCCGGCCACGGGCTCGGTGCTGAGAGACGCTGGTTGAGGAAAATGTCCTTCCCCAGAGAAGGAGCCGGCACTGATGCCCTGAACTGTCGCCTCCCTCTCCCCCTGGGTCTGTCCCTCGGCCTTGGTGGGTGTCGCTTCTCCCAAAGAAACGGCCCCAGCCCTTGGCTTTGGCTGCCCAGCCCAAGCTGCTCCCCCAGCACAAAGGGACAAGGTTTGCCTGGAAACACGAGGCTGAGGCAGAAAACTATCCATCTGCTACGAAATACAATGAATTACCCGACCTGGAGAAGAGTTATGGTGGCTTTGGGAACTCGCGGGGAGAGGAGAAATGTTGGGCAGATTGGTCGAGGCAAATGGTAACGAGGATTTATGGGGTCTGCCGGTGGCAAGGGTTTATTTAGGCTCCTACAAAGTGCTCCTGAGAGAGGGGTATGGATGTGTGACAACAGGATGGCAGAGGCCACGGGTAGTGTCGCTCAGCTCAGCCTGGTGCAGGCACTGAACTGGCTGCAACAAGAAATTAATGATGGTAGAAGAGTCCAGGGTGGCTTTTCCCCTGGAAAGCGGATCATTTTGGGGTTCTTTGGAGCACATACACCACACGGGCACCAACCAAGCTGGCTGCAGCTGCCAGCACCAGCATTTCCTTCTGCTCCTCTGAATCACGGCCGCTGGAATCCACCTCCCCATATGTGGCAGCTTCCCAAAATTGTGCAATTAAACAAGTGGCTGGTAATGAAGCAGGAGAAGGGGCTGCTCTGCTGTGGATGTGGGAAAGGAAACAAATGTTTTCATATAAAGGGAGTTTACACTGCATATAAATCTGAATGCCAGAAGCTTAATACATTGTGGACAGAAGCTGTTCCATCATTCTGGGGCTATTAAATTTTTTAATCAAACGCTTTAGCTATTAAACTACCAGAGGTTGACAAGGGCTGGCTCTTCCTGGAGGTTAAACCCACCACGGTCCAAACAAATACAAAATTAATTCCAGGTTGCAAAGGAACAGAGGAGTCAATATAAAGGGAATATTTCCCAGGGGCTGGCTGGTCCCACCCACCTGGGGGTTGGTGTGACCTGAGCTTTGGGTGTCTCGTTGTCTGTCCAAAGTCACCCACGGAGCCATGGCAAACCTCTGTGAGGACTGGGGCTCTCCTGCCCTGCCCTTCCCTGCCTCCTCCCAGCATCCCAGACACCATCTGGGCGCTCCAGGGTGGGATGCTGACCTTGTGGCTGTCTCCAAGAGTCACAGCCGGGAGGTCACACCAGGAGGACGAAGAGCATCCCCTGGACCGTCACAGCCCCAGGAGGAGCTGCTGCGGGGCGAGGGGGTGGCCACAAGCAGCAGCCCTGCCCCGGGCAGCTGTGCTGCACAGCTGGATGCCCTGCTGGCCCTACCCAAAGCATGCCTGTGAGAGGCCAGCAGGGCTCCAGGCGGGCAGTGCCACGGGAAGCCCACGCCGAGCCGGCAGCTCGCTCGTCCATCACCGCTGAGGAGCTGCGAGCGAGAGCTCTGACAGGCTGTGATGGAAAGAACCAACACAGAGGAAGCGGTGGGAGGAAAATATCTGCAGCCTGGCAGTTTAAAGCTGGTTTTGAGGATACAGAGGAAATTCGTGGTGGGTGAGAAATGTAGAAGTTCACCTTGATTAAGTCGCCTGGAACACGGGGGTTTGCTGCACTCCTGCTCTGGCAGAGGGGCTGGTCATTACTCCTTCTGACACTGCCCATGTGTCCTGAGCTGAGAAAATGCTGGGAACAGCTCTCCCACCCTGAGATCTGCCTGCCTGGCCTCTCCACAGCATGGCCACGGCAGAAGCGTGCCTGTTATCTCAGTGTCTTCCCTCCCAAAATAATCCATAACTGATGGTGCAGACAAAGTTTCAGGGAAGGTGGCAGCAGGTAATTATGAATTCCTGCCTGGACCTCGCATTCTTCCCTCACATACTGATACCCTTGCAGGTTTTCCCTCAGGCAGAACTGTAGCTTTGGATTTGCTCTTTATCCCTCTAAACGCATAATCCACCCCGAACCCCGCTGGTCCCTCGCAGCTCATCCCGACAAGGCAGCGCTGCGTGCGCCTAATAACTCCTTCTTTTAAAAAACATTTGATTTTATCCCTTCTAATTGTTTTTCCCTGCAATCTGGGGTGGGTAGGGGAGGCGGGGGGAACATGTAAAGCTGCCAGCTTCCAAGCCTGAGAAGCTGGATCTTCGAGCTCCCTGAGCTCAGGAGGGAGGTTGTGCAGGTGTCAGATGGGGATGGATGGACAGACAGACAGGCAGAGCTGAACTCTGGGGCACACTGGCCTTGCCACGCACCAGCTCCCATCTCCTGGTGTCCCCCTGGGCTCTGGGCCTGGCTGGGTGACCTGGCAGCCCCCAGGCACTGCTGGTGGCAGAGGTGGCAGAGCCCTGGTGCCACTGCAGGAGGTTACCAGTGGTGGCCAAAGTCAAGTGCTCCCCACAGCTGCAGGTAAAGCAGGAGCCCCAGGGCTGGTGTTCACTGCTCCCATCAGATCTTGGACATTTCTTTCCTCGCTGACCCCAAAACCTAAGTCACTCTGTGTCTTTTCACACACAACTTCCCCCCCTCCCCTCTCCCAAAAACTTTGTCCTGGATTTCCAAGCACTGCAATAAGCCTGGAAAAGATGAAACCTCATTTCGAGGTCTCCTGGGTGGAGGAGTTGCTCTCTCTGCCCTGAACCTTTCTGCAGGTGCTCAGCTGCTAAGTTGTAAGCCGTGATCCTGCTCCCCTCGGTAACATCCCAACCCCATCCCCCAGCCCTGCCCCTCTGGTGCCGTGGGTGCTGATGTGTTCACCAGTTTCATTGCATTTGGTACAACTGAGCTTAAAAAATATATAAAATTATCAAATTAGAATAATAGGTGAGAAAAGATGGAGGCACTTCAGTGGGATTTGGGGAACACAGCCCTTTGGGATGGGCAGGAGGAGGGCTGACCTGGGGAACGCAGCCACAGGAGCTGAGGCTCTTGGACTGTGAGCAGCTTTCCCTGCCAGCCTCCAGACCCCTTAGGGACAGGGGAATATTTTTCTTTCAAATAACAGCACCTACACCTTTAACTTAGGTAGCACAATAACCATAAACCCTAGAAAGCAATTCTTCATTTTAATAATTCATCTCCTCAAGTTTTACCGTGATTGATCAAAGATATTAAATTTAATAAGAGAATTTATCAAGGTTACCTGATGCCTAAATGAAAGAGAGCCAGGCTGTGTTCCCTGGCTGGGGGATGCTGTGTGTTTGTGCATGTCCACGTTGTATATCCAGGCACCAAATCCATGTGGGAGAGGGAATACTGAGACCACTTGGCAGCAGCTTCCTGGGAGAATCCTTCAGGAACGTGCTCTGGCTCCAGCTTCGCACCCAACTCCCGGTGGTGGGAGCTGAGCCGTGTCCCTCTGGCTGCAGGATCCAGCCCTGATGTTACTTTTGTGGCAAGGCCACAGCCTCTCATGGTGTGGAAGGTGCCTGCAGATCCCCTGAGGAACACATCCCAGGAAAGGACAGGGAGGAAGGGCAGGCCATGGGGGAGGATGCTCGCAG
This sequence comes from Lophotriccus pileatus, assembly GCA_035583135.1. Lineage (NCBI taxonomy): Eukaryota > Metazoa > Chordata > Aves > Passeriformes > Tyrannidae > Lophotriccus > Lophotriccus pileatus. The sequence continues at coordinate 3,877,788 of JAWWES010000055.1, forward strand.
GGGGAAGGGCAGGGGAGGAGAGCAGGGAGCAGAGAGCAGGATCCCTAATTGATGTCCCCAAGCACTGCCATTGACTCCAGGACTTTGCATCCATCACCCAGCACTGGTGGTGATTAACATCATTTTGACTTCAGTGCTGTAGGTGTAACTCGATTACGGAGGGGAAAGCCCACGACTCTAATGCAGTTATCAATCTGAATTACACCAAGCATTTCTAATCACAGGGCTCATTCCAGGAGCCTTCCTGCGCTGGCTTTGGCATTACTGTGTTTTCCATACTTCTAAAAACATCCCAAAAGGAAGAAACAAGCAGTGTTGGGTTCAGCACACGTGGCAGAGCCCGTGTTTGCCTGCACACAGCTCTGGTCCTTCCACTGCCCGCGGCAGGAGGGCCCAGGCGGGGTGATGCCAGTGCAGCTGGGCAGAGCTGCTCCCTGCCTGCTCCTGCCCGTGCACCCAGCCCTGACCAGGAATTATTCTGGTCATGAAGAGGCCAAATTGCATTTTATATTTCTTTTTAATGCTTCATCCTCTCCTCAAGCTGAAGGATAAGCTCCGTTTATGAACGAGGTTGAAGATCCATCAAGAATTGTTCAGACGGGTCAAGCAGGAACTGATGTATTCAAATAATAACTGTAGAAAAATGTCCATTATCTATAAATTGAAGCCTGGATGGCCACAACTTCTCTCACCTCTTTGCTCAGGAACAATTCTGCTTTGGAAAGTCACGTCTCGCCCAGCTTCCAGCCCAGGAGGAAAAAAAACCCTTAATTTGCATTACTACAATATTGAATTGCCATTACGCTGCTGAATAAATAAAGAATGTGGTTTCTGGAAATTCCCATGGATCAACAATCACCATAAAACGCCTCATTATTGTCGATGTGGTTTATGACGAGGGCTATTAACAGGGAATGGAATTAATAATGAGATGGAGCGCAGACAACAGGCTGTGATGGGAACTCCAAGGAGAAAGGTGGGTTACAGGGGCAGGGAGCGTGGCATGGGCAGGCTGGGGTGGGTGAGTGGCTCCTGGGGGCTCCTCTCCTCCAGCACCCTCCACACTCCAGTCATTAAACCCCTCAGACAGCACTGCCCGTGTCTGCCAAGTGTGAGGTGACAGAAGGCTCTGGGCAAAGCTGCTTTTCCAGATGCAGGAGGAGGAATTTGGGGCAGCCCCTGGGCACCCCTCCATGGGCAGCATCGCTGGCTCACCCAGACAAAGCTGGAGTATGGCCCAAGGCTTCCCAGATGCAGGATGTTTTCCAAGGAAGCAGCTCCGCTGGCCAGAGGTGGAATCATTCATTTCAAAGACTAAAGTACATGCTGCTAATCAGGATTACAAAGGGGAAAAGAAGCCAGCAACAACTCTGTCCTCTAAGTGCTGAATTTGCCCTTGGACACAAAGAACAAATTGATAATTATTGTTCTAATTCTTTTCCCTGAAGGTCTGACTAGAGAATTAAATCCGTGAGCTTTCTCGAGACTGAATACCCCAGTTTGTAATCTGCTGCTTCCCAAAGCACGTTGTCCCATCCATTCCTGCCTGCTCCAACCTCGGCTCCTACCTGAGGGTCACAGGGAGCCCCTGAATTTGTCCTGTGTTATAACAAGTAAATAAAGCTGCCAGCTGGTGATCTGCTTTCCACATCAAAAGAGAAACCCCAAAGTGTGAAGTAAAACCCCGGGAACACAAACACTGAGGCGGCAAAGCACACACAGCTGAGCGACGGTGAGGACAGACCCATCCATCTCCGGGCTCAGCCCCTAAAACCTGATCAGTGGTGTTAAAAGACGGTAGATTTCAAAGATATGCAGAGTCTAATATTATTTAAAGCCTCATAAGTCAGCAATAACACTTTAAAATCCTCCTTAAATCTTGCCAGGAGTCGAGGCAGGTTGGTTTGATGCTGAGAGCGGATGAGCTGCGTTTGATGTGTTGTGCACAGGGATGGAAGGGAGCAGAGACCATGCTCAGTGCCTGGTTGCACTGGAGTGGGGAAGGAAGAGATTTCTGAGACCCCGTAGGCAGCTCCTGCTCCCGGTGGGAAGGGCTGTGTTGGTGCTGGACGGGGATGCCGATTGCGATGGTGATGTGCTCCAGCTCCTCGGAACCCTCCGGGCAGAATCACATCCAGCTCGGTGGTGCCACTGGCTGTGGCTGTGCCCTTGTGCCGAGCCATGACCTCACAGGGATGGACTGATCTTCCTCTGGGCTTCGGAGCGCTGCCACCGTCGGGCCCATCTCCGCAGTGCCGAGCGGTGACCCGGCTATTTATAACCTGGAAAGGATGCCGAGAGCCTCGGAGACAAGGCACATCGTCTGGGGATGGAAACAATATAAGTGCATTAGGAGGCCTCCCTGGCAGCCAAAGTCATCTCTCCTCTGGGGGACCGAGGGCAGCGATTCCTCGTGCCGAGGCAGGAGCATCGCCGCGCGCCCGCGGGCAAGGAGCGGCACGCGGGACGCGGCACGGAGCCAGGCGGCTGTCAGGAGCCTCACCGCCGCCACTCGCTCGTCACAACGTGGGCTGGAGATGGGAGATCTGTTTTTCCTGGTTAATAAGGTTTATTTTTGTTCTGAATGAATAATACATGATTAGTGTCAAAATAAATTACAGTCCTTCCATTATAAACCACTTTGCTGTTCTGTATCTTCCCCTCTCCCTGTCTTTCTGCTTCTTTCAACTATCTTTCTTTCTCTTTGGCTTCTTCTCTCCCTTTAAAGCTCCCTCTTCCTCTTGTCACCGTCACACCATTCATTTCACAGCAGCAGAACAGAATATAAATGCGCTGCCTCGGGGCTCGGCGAAGTTAAGCGCGTGTTGCGTGAGGAAGCGCTGATTGGCCTAAATTATGTAAGAGCAACCCAACACGGCTGGGAATTCACTCCTTTGATAGAAACAATAATAATATCGAGGTTTAAATGCCTGCATTTTCCAGCCGCGCTGGGGTCCCCGCTGAGGGAGGCGGCAGGGTTTGGGTGCTCGCTCCCACACGGAGCCCACCCAAGGCTTGGCTCCCCCAGGGCGGGAAGTCCAAGGGCACAGACAGCTGAGATGGCATCGTTGAAGCATCCCTGGCTCTGTCTTTTCATAGAATCAGACTGGTTTGAGTTGGAAGGGATCTTAAAGCTCATCTAATTCCATCCCCCTGCCATGCGCAGGGACACCTTCCCTTATCCCAGGTTGCTCCAAGCCTTGTCCAGCCTGCCCTTGGACACTCCCAGGGATGGGGCAGCCACAGCTTCTCTGGGCAACCCATGCCAGGGCCTCCCCGCCCTCACCGGGAAGATTTTTGTCCTAATATCCAATGTAACCCTACTCTCTGGCAGTTTGAAGCCATTCCCCCTTGTCCTGTCACTCCAGGTCCTTGTAAATAGTCTCTCTCCATCTTTCTTGTCAGCTCCCATCAGCACTGGAGGCGCTGCTGCCACTTTCATGCCACTGAGGCAGGAGGGAGCTGCTGCCTCTCCCCCAGCAGAGCCAGGGCATGACAGGCTTCAGCTGGAGCCTGATTGCTCTGTCGGCAGGACAGCCAGCTCTGAGATGTATAATTTAGGAGAGGATATTCAACTGCAGGCTCCTTGCTAAGAAGCCTGGAGCAGGTGACTCAGGTGAAGTGCTGCAGGCTCCGAGGTGGGATCACTGCGTTCCCGTCTGTCGCCGAAGAGCCAAGTGGAAGTATTTTTCTTTACTCCATCATTACAAAAAAGAAGCAGCTTCATAAAATATTTATATTTCTAAAAATAATTGATTTTCTTTTAAGACCCTTGAAGTGAAACCTTGGGGTGGTGTAAGCGTTGTCCGGGGCACACTCCAAAGAGAACAAACCATAATGGAACCACCGGCACAGCCACTTCAAGGGAGGACCGACGGCTTTATTTAATTACTTTATACAATCTGGGCTCTGCTTCTCAGCCTCAAACAATGGGAAATGATCAGAATCTCCACAAGGACCCACAGCTCGAGGCTGCTGTGGTTCCTGATGGAGCTGCTGAGGGATGTGGGGCTTTGGCAGTTTGGGAAGGTTGGGAGAAAGGGGAAAGGCAGCTTGGGAATTTGGGACTTCAAGGGTATCCAGCAGCCTCAGCCCAGCCAGGGGGAGCACTGGGGTGGGAACACGTGTTAACTTGCTCCAGTAAAAAGAAAAGATGATCCCCTTTATGTGCTTTGAAGTTTCTTGAAGTTTTCCCTCAGTTTTCCCAGCTCTGGACACCCGCTGGCACAGCAGCCTCGGTGAGAGCAGCACAACGCGCAGACGCTGCTGCACAGAGGTTTTCTCTGCAGAGGAAGGGCTTGCACAGGTGGGGCAGCCTGCACTGGCCTCACCTGGGTTTGCCCACTCCCACCTGCCCAGAACAGCCCCACAGCAAGGCTGAGCCCTGCCTGCTGCCTGTGGAAAACTGTGGCGTTCCGAAGGCTGCTGAGATAAAATGGGATGGGAGCAGGCTGGCTGGGGGCTGAGAAGCCCCATCCTTGCTCTCCATCATCTTACCATGAACTTCCCAAGAACAATGGCTTTCACAGCTTTCCTAAACAGACACTCACCCACCCCAGGGCAGCCATCCTTGGTCTTTTGTTCTTCATAAAACGAGGCACATCCTGACCTTTCCCAAAAGAGAGACGATCTCAGTTTGATAAATTCCAGGGAACAATGCGCATCTCATTCCGGTTTATTACCCTTGTCAGAAGGTTACAGAAACGCTCAGATTATGGTGCTTAACCTGCTGCCAGCCCCAGCAGTAAATCCCAGCCGCTGCCTGTGCAGTGCCCAGGGCAGGGTTTGGCCATCAGGTGGATCTCCAGAGCTCTGGGCATCCTGAGCCAGCGGGTCAGAGACCCACTATTGCTTCAACCTCACTTATCCCAGTAAATCTCCTTCGGGGCAGGAGGGTATCAGAGTCGGCTGTTTTATAGGCACGATGTTCCTGCCTTCCTGAGGTACAAACCCAGCCAGGGAAACATCTCCTGGGTTGATTTGTGCCAGCAGCTGAGTCATTTAACTGGTGGGATTTATACAGGCAGGGACAAATTGGACACCTGTGCTGAGAAAGCGGAGTTCAGGCCAAAATAAAAATCAGCCCCGATTGTTCCGAGGTGGCTCCGCTATTATACATCAAGGGCATTGTCTTCTGAGAGACAATTCCTGTTCTGAGCTCGTCCCCACATCGTCTTTCACAAATGCTTGTCTATTGTTCGAGATTACGGCATGTACATAAACCCCCTGTAAATTCCAGCGTGTTTAAGCTCTGCTGTTTAAGCATCAGCAGCCAGTGAGGGATGAGGGTTTAACACACGGGTGTTATCTAACACACACACACACACACAGAGCTCTTGCTGCCGTGGAAGGGGGAGGCAGATGGTTCCCAGCCTGCAGTCGGCTTTGGACGTGGCTGTGCTGCTGGATGGCTCTTTGTGAGGGTGGCTGCACAGGGCTGTCGGGCAGGAGGTGAAGGTGCCAACCACAGAATCTTTCTCAGAAGAAATAAAACACGAGGAAGGGGAGTGGTGGCCACAGGCACTGATTTCTGCCCCAGAATGGGCTGAGCAGTCTGCAGGATCCTGAGGCTGCTGGTACCAGAGGAGCTGGGGGCTCTGGGGTCTTGTCCTTCCAACCCACAAAGGATGCAGCCAGCTGAGCACCCCACACAAGGGCTCCTCACTTCCCTTTTAATCATACTTCAAACCCAGGGTAACGACTTAAAAATCCGCAAAGGAAGCAGCCAAGGGAGACATAAGGGCTTGTTTGATCTTTTCCTGAAAGGAGAGTAGGAATCAATTCCTAACGGAAAATGCATGAGGACAGTGCTGGAAGGAGAAGTCAGAACAGAGCTGGAACCAGCCACACATGGGGGGTTTGTGCTCCCAGGACACGCTTGGCACCTCGAGGGCAGCACGGCCAGGCAGGGACTCCAGCACCAATTCCTCCCTGGACTGCAGGAGCAGGCAGGGAAATCCTGAGGATGAGGCCAAGCCCCTGCTGGGGTGGGGGCCCTGCCCACCGTCAGGCATTCCCAAAGCTGCTTTAGCGGGAGCCGAGGCTGCACGGAGGAGGAGGAGGAGGAGGAGGAGGAGGAGGAGGAGGCGGAGGAGGAGGAGGAGGAGGAGGGTGAAGCCCACGCAGTGTTGATTCTTGCTGGCAGGGAAGCAGTGCCAGCCCCTCCAGCTGCCCTGAACAGGCATCCCCTGAGAGCTCCCCCGGCTCTCCCATCTCCACCAGCGTGAGCCTCGAGTGCTGCCTCGGGTGCTGCTTTTCAGTGCCAGCATTCAGAAGAATGAAATCTAAAGGCTGGCAAGAGGCGTGAAGGGAAGTCACTGCCTCCAACAATAACAGCATATTTCAGTAGCTGAATTGAACATGACCCTTCCTATGCAGCAGGTCGGCAAACAAACCAAGGGATTAATTGCTGCTGTCGATACATCTCTCAGCAGCACCCAAACACTCACAACTGTGGGTTGGGCTGCGGTCTCACCGCCGGAGCTGGCGCGGCCAGGCTGGCACCGCCGGCTGCTCCCGCTGCCCTCAGGGACGTCGGCTGGGTCACTCTGCTCTGCCTCCAGCCCCATGTGCACGGTGACTCTGGCTCCTTGCAGGGCCAGAGTGCTCAGCACAGCGTTTCCCCGAGCTGGTTGTGGCCCTGGACAGTGCTCAGTGCTCGCTGCATGCCCACGGCCCCACAGTGCCTGTCCCTGTGTCACCCTGCTGATGACAAGGCTTTCAGAAGGGGGTGGCTAATAATCCCAGCACTCCACTTCTCACGCTCTCCTCGGCTGGCAAAGCCTGCCAGCAGCCTCAGCCGCTGCGTCAGGAGCAGGAAAAGAGCAGGGATGGCTCAGCTGTGCGTTGGGAGCGGAGCTGCGGGCTGGGGAGCAAGGACACTGAGCGGAGAGCACCGAGGGGAGCCGGGGGCTGAGCTGGCAGAGCTGGGCTCTGTTTGCTGGCAGCTCAGCACCATCTCCGTCCCCACGAGCCGGACTCAGCAGGAACAGGGACAGCAGGGAGCCCTGGGATGTGGCTGCAGCCGGAGAAGGGCTGCAGGCTTCAGGAGACCGCACATGGGCTGCTTCCCTTTGTAATTTTAATTCTGCATCTTAGATTTTATCGCTAATAGAGCCAAACGTTATTGAACTGGAAATGCCATTTAATTATTTTTTAAAAAATAGACGCTGGAAGAGCAGTAAATGGAAATACCAGTGAACACGGAGCACGGCGCCAGCCTCACAGCAACAAATGGGGCCCCGCTCCCAGGGCAAGTCAGCTGTGACTCCATCGAGCCACTCAGCTGCAAATTATCCCCGTCCTCTGGTGACCGTCGTCAAGAAATCACAAGCCCTTCTGCTCCTGAAAGAGCTCATAGACAGCTAGAACGACCTGTTTGTATTCAGGCATTCATCACGGGGATTATTAATGAATACGCTGTATGGGTTTTCTTAAAACGACCTGGGCTGATTTTAGGGGGGATTTTGGCAATATCGTTGCATTAAGGGCAAATAACCTGGAACTAAGGGATAGGTTTGTGAACGTGGATGTTAATGCCTCTCCTGGAGCCAGGCTGCAGTGGGGAGGGAGGCATTAATGCTCCCATTACGCCGTGTTACACAAATGGCATGTTGCCCTCATGGAGGGGATTTAATGGCCTGGTGCAGTAACAGGCTAAAAGCTGGCAAGAGTAAGATAATGGACTGTAAAAAATACATGTTTATTGACACCTTTCCTCATTGTTCGGATTTCTGCAGGGTGAATCTCCTCGGCGTTTCCTGACCCATCCACGGGGTCTTCCACCACTGGGATCCAACTTCAGACAGGGGTGTTTGTCTTCATGGGGTCACAAGGGAAAGGAATCACTTGGCTGCTTCCCCAAGCAAGAAGATGCTCTTCCAGGCCTTCCCTGGTCGTGGCAGCTCCAGTCCTGGGCCTGGCACCGCAGGAGGGGGCTGGAGCCGTGTGGAGCATCGGAGCCACCTGGAGCTGTCCCAGCTGAGGGGTGGGAGCTGTGTGTGGAGACCCAGGCACTCACTGTTACGGCTCTTGTGATGATTGTTCTGCCTGGAATCTCATGCACAGGTAATTATTACTCTCCTAATTCCATTATTCACAGTTGTGATAGGTGGTTTCACCTCTATTTCTCTCTCTCACACAAACCCCTTATTAGTATTCCCTGCAGTGAGAGTATTCCCCACCCTGCAGCCAAAACAAGCCAGGAGCTGCTGGTGCACAAGATCACTGTGTCACAGTCACCTTTCTGTGTCTCCTGTGTCCCAGCCCTGCTCTGATGCCCAAAGTGGTGTCATGGGAGGGGGTGCAGGGCCACCATGCAGCTGTGGGACACGTGTCCCTTCCAGGGAACCACGGCTAGGGACCCCAGCAGGTCCCCCCTGCTCGTCACACCACTCCCCGCTCCAGACCACACAAAGCCATTTGACTCAGACTGCTTGATCTGCTTCCAAAAAAAAAAGTAAAAAAAGGAAAACTTCCACTTAGCCTTTCTTACAATCCATAAAACGCTGCTGGAGGCTGAGGCAGCTGCTGATATACAAAAGTTATAGCTGGGAAAGGGAACTGGGTGCCTGGGACTGTGTGAGCACTGGGCTGCTGCTGCCAAAAGAAAGCTCCGCTGCTGCTGCTGCCACTCCCAGCTCTGTGCCTGGAATGCCACCTTCCAGCAGGGCAGGGTGTCTCCAGACCTCACTGGCACCCATGGCTGGCTGACTCCCTGGCTGGGATGTCCAGCGGTGCAGAATCACGGGATCATTAACGTTGGAAAAGCCCTCCAGGCTCACTGATCAGGAGGAGGAAACAGTGGCTGTGTGGAGGCTGAAGGAGAATCCTGCTGCCCAACCGAGCAGGCTGGAGGTAAGGCTGGGCAGGCTACACGCAGCTCGATAAAAGTCCTTGCAACCCTCCCCATTGAAATCTGAAAAGCCAGCAGTCCCCAAACTCATATCCACGATCCATCATCTTGTTTTGCCTTCTGGCAACTGGAAAAGGGGGAGGCGTGGGGTGGGAGGAGGGAGGTGGTGCATGGAAGACTAATTGCAGCTGCACCTGGGGACTGTGGGCGCTGCAGGTATTTCAGATGGAGAAAAGTCATTTTCAACAGCAAATTGCTAACTGGCTCCTTAATGTCAGCCTTGAGCTCCAGAAAGCACAGCGACCTGCCGTGACGCCTCGGCATGGCTTGCCAGGCAGGGAGTGGCACAAGCCCACACAGCAGCTGGGACCAGGATCAGGACTAGGACCAGGACCAGGACCAGGATCAGGATCAGGAGCAGGAGCAGGAGCAGGACCGGGACCAGGACCAGGACAGGGACCAGGACAGGGTCCTGCCACGGCTGTGGCTCCTGTGACGACGCTCACAGGGGCTGGTAATGCTCGAAGAGGCCTCGATGCCACTGTTTAACAGCAGTGTTTAAGAAGAGGAGTTGCCATGGCAACTGGTACCCGGGATTTTTGTGCCCTGGTGCAGGAGATGCTGGCGCTGTGTGTGCCCGGCAGTGACGGCTGTGAGCGCCTGGCAGTCACCCTGCTCTGCCCTCAGACAGCCTGCAGTGCCCGTTCTCCTGCGTGGAGGAGCTGCTCTGGGGTCTGTGCCCCACAGCCGAGCTCCCAGCGAGGTGGCCACTCATGGCCCGCAGCTCCCAGCTTGCCAGGCTCTTGCCCGAGCTGTGGTTTGCCCCACAAATGCTTCCTTGCTCTCCCAGCTCCCCAGAGGAGCACAGTGGGCAGGAGCTTGCACTCCTCAGGGAGCAGGGACCGGCTGTGCACCCCAAAGCAGCGGCTGTGGGGGTGTCCCCCACGACAACCAAGACAGGCCATGTGGTGACACGGAGGCAACTGGTCATTCCCCACTGGTGATTACCTTGTGAGCTGTCTTAGCAGCTTAGCTGCTAACTAAGACTAGATCTCTGGTAGTAATAAAAGCAGTCCCTTGGTGGGTGGGTTTTGGCATTTCATCTCGATTCCAAAATGAATAATTTATACAAGGCTTTATTGGAGCCCAGAGTTATACAATAAATGTTCCATGCAAACACGCTCACATATTTCAATGTTAATATCTCTCCAGCGAATTTCCCTGGCAGGCCGAGCCAGGCTGGGATTGCCACATTGCTTATTTACGTAAAATATCATAATCTCACTTTTATTTGCATTTCTGAAGTGCCATTAGGGTGATTTGGAGCATATGAGCCCAGCCAATCGATTGCAGCTGCAGCTCCTGGGCCAGGGTAGGGAATGACTTCCAGGCCTCTGTGGCCAAGAGCAGGAATGGGTTTTGGCAGGTGGGTGCTGAGGGGACTCAGAATTCATGGGGTGAGCACCAGGGCACCGTGGATCAGCATTTGGGGTTTGTAGGGGTGGTGTGTTTGCATGGGCTGAGCAGATGGAGATGGGACCAGCACGTGTCACTGGGGTCTGCTGCAGTCTGAGCCTCCTCCTGTCTCACTTTGGGCAGCAAAGCTTCAAAGGCAGCTTAAATCCAAGGCAGTTCTTGCAAGAGAAGGGTGGCAGCTTTCAGCTGTGATGGGTTGAAGCCCAGCCCTCCCCAAACCAGCTCTTGAGGGATTTCTTCCTTTCTCAGTGAGGTGAAATCGTACCCATCTACAGTGATTTTGTTGCTTAAATCGCAGTTGTAGCCTCCAGAGACTAATTATCTTCTCCCTGCATTTGCATCGTTTACATTCGAGTCAGTTTAAGGGATGTGTCATGTGTTGGAAGGAGATGAGAAACTAAGAGGCAGAAACCTTCTCAGGAGCAAATGGCTTGGAAAAAAGATGTGGGGACAGGCATGTGATGAGCGCAGCCCTTCTGTGAGGGGCTCCACCCTCTGTCCCTTGAGGACAGGGCAGGGGAGGAGGAGGGTGAGTGTCCCCCAGAAAGCTGTTCCTGCACAGCAGAGGACTGTCCCGTGGGATTGGGGCTGTGTGGCCGACCTGCTCCGCATCCCTGGCAGGAGCTGACAGCAGCAGCCTGGCAGTGAGCTCCTGTTAGAGCCCAGCTGTCTGGCTCCCCACACAGCCCTGCTCACGGCGCTCAGGGAACTCTGAGCCAGGCAAAAATGACTTCCAAGTTGTTCTCTGTGCTCTGCTGCCCTCAGCCAAGCCGGGCTCTCTGGGGTTCCCCGTGAGAACGGGGCTTCTCCCGGCTCAGGGGTGTGGGGAGGAGGGAACCCACAGACACGTCCTCTGCTCTGCTCTGCTCCAAGGCAGGACACAGCAAGGGTTCTTCAGGTGTCTGTGCCCGCCACTCAAACCTCTGAACTCCCCCAGTTTAAGCACGTTCTCATCTGGTTTTCTCCCATCCCTACAAACCCCACCTGCAGCCGATGATGCAGCTCAGAGCTCTCCTCGCTCCGGGAGCGAGGGCTCCGCAGAGTCCCCTCCTGTGCCCGGCTGGGTGGCAGCAGCTCCCTGGGACACAACAGCTCCACTCCTCCTGCTCTGGGGAATGGAACTTCAGACGTTGTGGGTGAGCTCGATGGGAGAGATTCCAGTGAAAAGCAGTAACCAGTGTTCGAGAAAATTAATTGAATTTATTTGACAAATACTTGCAGATCCCGGGAGCAAGTGCACACATACCTGGAAGAATTGCTTCAAAGAAAGCCTATTGTGGCTGCTGCCAATTGTTCTGCTCCTTTTTCATTCTTTTTTTTTTTCTCTTGGAACTGCTCTGAGCTCTGGTGACAGAGGAGTGCATTTCATCCACAGCAAACCCAGCGGCACCCGGCCTTTTCCAGAGGATCTCCACAGGCCATCATTGTCTGGCCCTGCCACTGTCTGGGCAAATTTAGCACATAGCCAGTGGGCTGCTTTAATAGGAGTGCTGCGATTTCAGGAGAGCTGGAAATTTATATTCCCCCGTAATTGCCACAGCACACACCTTAGTGCTGCTGCCGTGGCAGGAAAACGGCTCTCCCAGAGCGCCGGGACTGGCACAAACACGGCAATGAATGCTGAGGAACCTCGCACAGACCGAGCGCAAATACTGAAGGAGCAGCATCCCTGAAAGAGCTGCATTCCCACCTCAGAGAGGGGCAGAACATGATCTTAAACCGAGGGAACATCCTACCCCCCCACACTGGGATTTGCACAGGGCCCTCACGTCAGGGATAATGGCATCTGAGAGTTTGGAACGGATCTTAATGCACCGCGGCCCTTGTATCTCTTGTCTGAGTAAAATGAGTTTGAATTTTTCATTTTAATTGCAGACTTGTGATCTGGAATAGACGTTCTTGTACTGAAAAGCATCCGCTTTTGGATCCACCCCTCGGGGCATCCAACGGCACGGGAGCCCCGTCAGAGCAGGGCTGGATCCTGGCGGGGGAAGGGTTGGAAGGGACCTCAAGGATCACCCAAATCCAGCCCCTGCCATGGGCAGAGACACCTTCCACCAGCCCAGGTTGCTTCAAGCCCCATCCAATCTGGCCTTGGACGCTTCCAGGGTTGGGGCAGCCACAGTTTCTCTGGGCAGCCTGTGCCAGGGCCTGCCCACCCTCACAGGGAGGAATATCTTCCTAATATCCCATCTAAACTCACACTCTGGCAGTTTGAAGCCATTCCCCCTTGTCACTCCAGCTCCTTGTAAACAGTCTCTCTCCATCTTTCCCTGTTGGCTCCCTTCAGATACTGGAAGTCCACAATTAGGTCACCCCCGAGCATTCTCCTCTCCAAGCTGAACAATCCCAATTCCCTCAGCCTTTCCTCCTAGGAGAGGTGCTCCATCCCCAGCCAGGAGCAGTGAAGGTGCTGCAGGCTGAGTGGCACCAAGCCTGGGGGTTCTTCATCCTAGGTCAGCCCCCGGCCAGCTGGGCCATGTCAGCCAATTCCTCATATCCCTTGGGATCGTGCTTCCCTGCCCTGCACAGTGAGCTCAGGGGTTTGGCTGCTGTTGCTACCCTGCAAAAACAGGAGCATGAACACTCCTTAAAGTCACTGCTGTACTGGAATAAAAAGTTATCTCTAACCCTGTAGGGATTTGGCAAAGATGCTGGCACAAAAATAGTTTGTAATGAGCTTTAAGACATATTAATGAAGAGAAGTATAATTATTATTACTGAGTTCAATTACAGCCCCTGGATTACAAATATTCTCCCACAATCCCTCAAGAAAGCAATGCATCTTGTGTCTGCAATTAAATAAACTGTGTATCAAGGGGAGGGAAGAGGATTAAACTACAGAAGAAAGAATAGCTTCAACTTGACTGCGGTGGCCCCTCTCCTCCTCCCGCCCCGCTCTCGCTGCTTTGAGAAGAATCCTCACTCAGCACAGCCCAACGGTGATAAAATATTCCTTGGGAAGCTGGTGGTTGGCTTGGTTCCAAAGTGTTCGGCATCTGTAATGCAGCAGTTGCCATGTTAGTGGAATCTAATAAACTCCTTTCTGCAATATTTATGGAGGCGCGCACCTGTACAGCTCTGCTTCCCAAAGATGCAACCTAGGCACTTCTTAAGGGGTTTTTCCTTCCCTGGTTGCTGAGCATGGAGACAAAATGTAGGAATTTGCCTGTTTCCTGTGCAGGAGTGTGACTAAAAGCATGAAGTGCTGAAAACTGTGGAGCTGCAAATGCAGGGCATCACTGCACGCCGAGTGCTGGGAAGCTGCACATGGAGCGTGGGCAGCTTGACCTTGGCAACACAGCAGGAACGTTGGGAGTGTTAAAAACAATGCTGTCCCTGCAGAATAGCCCAATCCGGGGCTGGAGCAGCTCCTGATGTGCCTTCTGACTCCTTGGCCGGAGCAGCTTGTCTCTGGAGAGCTCAGAGGGGAGGAGAAGACAGTGCTCAGCTGTGTGTGAGCAACACGGGGCACTGCTCTGCTTTCCCTGGCTGGAGGAAATCCATTACGGAGAGGATCACCCTGCCACGATGCCAGCTGGCACGGGGCCAGGCTCCCACCAGGCCAGAGCAGCCCCATGGCAGCCGAGGGCTGCTCTGCACGTTCAGTCCCTATGCCAAGGAGACTGCCCGCTGTGACCCACGGCCTTCCTGGGCACTGCCCGGGAACCTGCTTCCCTTCTTTCCCTATTAAGGAAGACATCAAAATCACGGCCACACAGAGTGGAGCAGCTTCTCCTTAAACATCACTATTGTCTGCAGATGAAGCAGAGCCAACGCTCGTTTCCCTCCCCTCGGAGCCCTCTCTCTGAATGGGTTTCTTGTGCCCCTGATTGTTGTTCGGTCTCTGCTGCCCAACACACGGTTCCGGGGCTCGTTTTTGATCGTGCTGGCTGCAGGACACTTGTTCGTCCTGTGAACCCCATCCCTTTGTTCCTGCGAGTGTGCCACCCGCAGGGAAACCTTTGTCCAAATAATCTCAGATTCCCCGAAGAGCGAGAGCTGCCGGCTTTGCTTTCTAGTTGAAGTGACAGGAAGGAACATATAGATTTATTCTTCTATTCACTGGTGGCTTTCTATTCGTGTGTCCTCGCATCAAATCAAAGTGTCAAAACAACATCCCCGGCACGCCAGCCACAGCTCCTGCCCACCACACCGACATGTGAGGAGCAGATATTTTTAGCTGAAAAGGATAACCAGCAAGGGTTATGTAGTGAAGAAAAGGACCCAAGACAATGGTGAGAAGAAACCAAGGCACAAACTTGGACTGGAATCTGGAAGGGCTGGGATCCCAGCAGCAAACCCTGTGCCCTGGGTGTGGGAAGGGGCACTGACAGGGACGGGAAGACAGGGCAGTTAAGTTTCTGGCTCTATGACAGTGTTACTCGAAGCCCCAGGCCCTCTTCCTGGGCTGTACTTAATTGTGACTCAATTAAGCTTTAAGCAACACCAGTGCATGCAAAAGAGCCCTGGAAAGTTGCTGCTGGACCAGGAGTGGCTGGCCAGCTGAAGGCTTTCTCGGCTTACCTGATTAATCTGTCTCTGAAGATCAGCTCTGACACGTGGGACAGTGTCTGAGCAGTGGTGTGACATCCCCTGTCCGGGCTGTGAGTGCTGTGGATGGCAGAGACACACACCCAGCCCTGCTCAGAGGCGGGAGGGGACTCAGAGCCGTGGCCTCGTGTAACAGAGCTGCTCCTGGGAACCCTGCTTCAGCAGAGCCGGGACACAGATCAGCAGCGGTGCTTGATGGAGGCAATACCTGATGTAGGAAGTGCTTGAACAGATTGTAATGAGGATGTGGGTTCATTACGGGCCCTCGCAGGGCTGATAACGGAGCCGCCGCTGTTGCAGAGCAGTCCCTCGTTGGAAGGGATGCGTAAGCGCTCCGGGCCACTGGAGCCGCTGTCCTGGCCTGATTCCTACCAATGGAACAATATTGCTTGCTGTTGCATGAACAGAACATGTCTCCTCTGATTGTTTTTTCCTGCTCTTTCGAAGATAGATGCTGTCTGCGGATCCCCACTGGTAGAAGGTCCTCTCTGAGGTGCAGTTACAGCTCTTTACGTGTAACCTCTGCCACCGAGAACTGAGAGCAAAAGGAAATAAATCTAACTGCTTTTGGGATGGAGTTTTCTCTGGTTCTGGAAGGAGGTTGTGAGACTAGACAAGAGACTGACCTCAGTGGCCTGTTCCATGGCCCTGCTCCAGTGTGTTTCAACCCTAATTATCCTTTTTTAATTTAGAGAGCTACTGATCTGTGATGATGTTCCTGGAGTGGCTTGAACTCCCGCTCCTGTAGGATGCCAGGGAAAGAGGTGCCTCTTCAGGAAAATGCTGATGGCATCTTGCTCTGCTAAGAAGGTGCCACCTGGCCCAGGCACCTTCTCCATCTCAGGTACCACCACTGGGCCTGTGCCAGCTCTGTCCTGGGAGACCCCATCTGCCCGCAAATTGGCGACTCTCAAATGCCAAGAATGAGATTGTTGAGGCGTTTTAAACTTTATGTATTGAATTATCACAAGATAAGTGACAGAAAATGAGCAAGAGTTAATTACACAACAGAGAGGGAAAGTGGCACTGCGCAACAATCCTTTCAAAGGCAAACAGAAATATTTATAGACTCACGACTGCAGGACTTGCTGCCACGCTCTGCCTCGAGTGTGCTGCTGATTCGTGGGGCAGCACTTTCGGATGGGGCCTTGGTGCAGGCCACAGCTCTGCTAAAATCTCCTGATGGGAGCAGGAAGAGTCTGCTGTTACCTGCAGAGGACAGAGGGAAGGAGATAACTCATTCCCTAAAGCAATCCCTGCAGGCAGATTTTGAGTCAGGTTTTCAATCATCTCCCTTTGGAGACCACCAAGCAGGCTTTAAAGAATCCTTTATATTTTTAGCAGTAACATAATAGTGGTGGAAATTCAATAAACTTCACCATCAAATATTTATCCCATTACACAGGCTTAAGTAATTTAAGCTGCTGAAATCAACATGGTGGGTTTATTTTTAATGAGCCTTGTGTAAAACAGCCGCTTCCATCCTTGTCAGGTGTGTAGGGAAGACACTTGCATTCACTCAAAGAATTTTTATCTCCCCAAAGAAACGCTGTTAAATAATGTACAACACCCACCAAAACGTCACCTGTCACTGGTGGAAAATTAGGCTGGGACTGGGTGAGCCTGATGTTCACTGGCATGTAAGGCAGAGGAAGGGCACTATTATTATTATTATTATTATTATTATTATTATTATTATTCTTTTACAAGCAAAGACTGCTGAAAGCAGCCTGGGGGCTTGGATTTTGGATGGAATCCTGCCTTGCTAAGCTCTGTGTACCCAGCTTGTCCCTCTGACAGCTGGGCAGGGTGGCAATGCCAGGGCCAGGCTCACCTACCTGTGGCCAGGGAAGGGAGGGTTGGGGGCACTGGAGGGAACCGGGGGAAGCTGTTTGTTCCCAGATCCTTTGTGCCAGCTGGGAGCAGCACTCAGAGCTGCTGAACACAACCCTTCTGGTCCTCAGCAAAGCAACCAGGCAAAAACTGGACGGGGCTTGGAGCAACCTGGCCTAGTGGAAAGTATCCCTGCCCATGGCAGGAGTTGGAATCAGATGACCTTTAATGTCCCTTACATTCCAATCCATCCTGTGATTCCCTGATCTGGGCCTCTGGAAGGAGGGTAGAAAGGCTTGGTGGGGGATGAGTTTCTCCCACGGGAACCGGACAGAAGTCCCCGTCCCTCCGTGCCCACTCAGGGCTCCCTGTCGTGCCGTGTCCCGCATCCCGCGTGTCCCGCATCTCCCGTGTCCCGCATCCCCGCGTGTCCCGCATCCCCCGTGTCCCGCATCCCGCGTGTCCCGCATCCCCCCGTGTCCCGCATCCCCGCGTGTCCCCCGTGGCGCGGTCCCTCCGCCGGTCTCACACTGACCCCCAGCGTCGGGCGGCGGCTGAGCCCAAGCTGCTGCCCCGGCCGGCAATTAAACCCCGATCAAAGCCTAATTAAACGCTGTAGCAAAGCCACGCGATACGGCGGGAAGCGGAGGGTGGGAGCGCCCGTTCGCACGGCTGCGGTTACCGCAACCATTACACTGAGCCACCGAGAGGGTTCTGTGGGCGATGCTTTTTAACAGCAAGGCTAAATTGACGTTAAATCATTAAATCCATGTTAGCAGCCTCCTGGAGCAAACGTCAGGAGAGTTTTTTTGGTTGTGAAACACTTTAAAAATCCATATGCTGGGAGCAATGGGGGTCTTTGAGAGGGTGGGAGACTTGGGTCAGGGGATGCCTGGAATTCACGGGACAGTGTTTGGAGATGCCTTGGGAAGGTTTGCCAGGTAAGCACAGAGATCTGCTTGCATCAGTAGTGGGGGGACCTGACCAGCAGGAGCAGGGCAGGCATCTCCAGCCGTCCCCATCACGGGGAGAGCAGTAACAAACACCCCCCTGCAGACAGGCACAACAGCCCCCCAGCCTGGGCTGGGTTCTCTCTGTGCTCCCTGTTCTCAGATGTCCCTTAAGGTTTGTCATTAACGAATTTCACAGGTTTCCTCTTTGCTGCTCTTTCTCACAAAGCCCACATACAGCTCCGTTGTGTTAATTAATTTCTTCAGATACCAGCTTCCCACGTTTGGTCCTTAAAAGACACTTGCAAGAAATCCAAAATAAGGCTCAGAGATTCCTCACGCAGCAAGCATAAAGTTTCATTATGTACCATAAATTCCCTGTGATTTGTGTGTCAGGGCTCTCCAGCTGCTGGAATGAGCGCTCCTCTGGGATGGGTTTATTCCCTGTGAGTGGTGCAAAGGTCCTCAGGGCAGTGGTGCTCTGGGCAGCTGCATCAGAGGGCTGCAAACCCCTGTGAATGTTCAGTTCTAGATGGGGTACCAACTCCCAGGAAATTTCCCAGGATGCCTTTGGGAGAAAACAACTAGCAATTCACAGAATCATGGAAACACAGCCTAGTGTGGGTTGGAAGGAACCTTAAAGATCGTCCCATTCCCACTCCCTGCAGGGCCACCTTCCATAGACCAGGTTACTCAGAGCCCTGTCCAGCCTCAGTGTTCACCAACGTTACCTGAGCAGGCAGGACAGCACCGTGTGATGGAAGGGAACAGCAGCTAAAGATCTGTGCCTTCAAATCTTGAGCACGAGACCAACTGACCCTGCTGAGGAGGCAGTGGGGAGGAAGGATGCTGGTTATTGGGAAGCAGATCCTCCTCCTGCTTTCTGCCCAGCAGAATTCAGCCACTTTAACCCAAAACACCTCTCCCATGGCAGGAAAAGGCCATCCCTCCTGAGGGATGGCTGTTCAGTTTGACAGACCTTGCATTCAACAGTTAACAGCCAGCGTGTTTACAGGCAACATTTTTTTTGGCTGCTGTCCCTGGCACGTCACTCGTGTTTAGCCAAATGAACTGGGAGGATTATAACAGACAGGGACACTGGTGCAAGTGACAGGCGCAGAGACAAGTGCTGCAAGAAGCTCATTTACACATTGAGTTTCACAGCCTGACTCTCCCTTCCTGCTCCATAAGCTCATCAGCTGCTGCTGTGGAGCCGCCAGCTTTCACAGGAATGACGGAGATCACAAAACCTTCTCAGTTTTTTTATTCCTGCCTGCTTAGACAACAGATTCTAATAAAACCTACTTTTTAATATTGTTGAGAATAAGCCCCCTTTTATGTGGAAATGTGGGTTTAATGTAAATAGTTTGTGCTGCTCTGATTCCCTGTGAGGGCTGTTGGCAGTCCCCACATTGCCTTTCAAGTCACTCAGGAGATGCTGCTGCTGCTGAGATGGGGACAGATCTCAGAGGGATCCGCGGTCTCTCCCGGGTGCTTTCTGTGCTATGTGACAGTTGTTATCTCAGTTGGATTTCAGAAAATGCAGCAACATCTGCAGCTGTGAAATTGCCACCACCTGCCCCCAAAATAACGCGGTTAGAGGGGAGAATGGGGTGAGTGTGACACAGGAGCTCTGGGGTGAGTGTGACACAGGAGCTCTGGAGGGAGCCCTGCCATCCTGGCTCCATCTGAGGTGCTTTGTCCCTTCCAGCATCCCAGGCCACCTGCAGAGCCTCGGGTGCCTGTGGCCCTGTATCTCACCCTGTATCTCACCCCTGACTGCTGGGTCGGAGAAGCCCCAGAGGCTGCTTCCCCATCACTTGGACGAGTATATCAGCTTTCTAAAGCAGCATAAACAAGAAACATACAGTGTTGTTAAAAGTATTTATTAGAATTGTCAACATTAAATTTCCCTTACTATTTTCAGTTTGATGTGGAAATTAAAACAAGCACCAAGTTTTCCAGCTGCAGAAATACTGTTCATCAGCCAGTTTTAGTCTGCTGCTGTTTACAAGACAGTATAAGTTTTCAATGCCTAATAAAAACAATCATCTGTATTCCATGGCTGCAAGCAACAGCACTGCAAGAGTGGAGCAAGTCAAGAAGCTTTTGGAGAAGAATATGAATTATCTCACCCAGAGAACAAAGCACAGAAGGGCCCTAAGCACCGACGGAAATTGCACAACAATGAGCAGGCATCTCCAAACCTGCATGGTTTAACTGGGAGATTTTATGCTTTTGAGAAAATACGTCTTACTTGAATATCCCCATTCTTGCCACTTATTTCTGCGATTTAAATTGTTGCTCCTGTTTCTTAAGGCCAGGATGAACAGACGAGCATTTAATCAGCCAAGCTGGATGGAGGGGCACAGGTACCACTGAGACTCGTGGGATGGCTCTGCAACGAGCAAGAACATTAATGGCTGCTATAAAAAAACAAGCTCCTGTGCCCTCAGATGGACAGAATTATAAAAATCCCCACAGGGTCCCCAGAGCGCCGAATTAAGCGGAGAAGGAGCTGTGTTTAATGTGATGGATGGAGCCCGCGGGCCCCATCGCGGGGACGCGGCCGTCAGGGCTCCCCGCAGCCGCGCTCCTCCTGCCCGGAACATCAGCGAGGATAATTGCCTGCTTAAATCTGGGTGCTTTGCTACACGGAAATTCGTCTGCTCATCGTCAGAGTCCTTGAAGTTAAAGGGGGATTGGAGTTACTGACATAATTTGTTCCCCGAGGGCTGTGGAAATGAGAGAGAGGCACATCTGAGTAATAACTCTCTGACCACGTCTTGGATGGGGGCGAGCTCCAGGAAGAAGATATGATGGGAAGCAAAAGATCTCAGGGGTTTATACACTCTGTGGTGCCCAGGCAGGATGGGGTTGGGTTTTTCCCTCGGGTAGTGGGTACTCAGGAAGAACCTGATGGGAACTTACAGAAAAGATGGGGCAAGACTATTTCCAAGAGCCTGAAGTGACAGGACAAAGCGAATGGGCTCAAACTGAGAGAGAAGGCATAGACTAGACATCCCTGGAAGCGTCCAAGGCCAGGCTGGACGTGCCTCGGAGCAACCTGGGCTCGGGGAAGGTGGGCAGGGGGTGGCACTGGATGCCCTCCGGGGTCCCTCCCGACCCAAGCTGTTCTGTGCCCGGCGCTCCCCGGCCCTGCCGGGCGGTTCGTCCCCCTCAGGCCGGTGCCCACAAGATGGCGAGCGCGGGCCCCGCGCGGCCAAGATGGCGGCGGGCGGCGCGGTGAGGGGCGGGCGGCGCTCGCAGCACCCCGGCCCCGCTCCCTCAGCGCGGCCCCGGCGGCGGCGGCGGAGACCGGGGCGGGGGGTGAAGGGGGCCCCGGAGACAGACCCTGCGCAGCCCGCGGGGGAAGGAACCGAGACGGCGAGCCCGGTAGGAGGGACGGGGCCGGGTGGGCTGAGGTGGGGGGGGAAGGCCCCGGGGCCGGGCAGGCGCGGCGTGGGGATTGCGGTTTATTATGAACCGCTACAAGCTGAGCATCACCAGGAGAATTTAACTAAATTCTTCGCCACCTCCCCGGCGCGTTGTTTGTGCCTGTGCGGAAAGGCAGAGCGGGCTGTTAGCCTGTGTGCTGTGCTGCTTCGCCAGTGCTGGGTGATGATAGTCCTGGTACATGGAGCATCCCTAAGAAGATAAGAACATTAAGATAAGACATTAACCTCGTACGGTGCCAGTTTATGCTCTAAGTGGCTTTCTGCTGGTGATGGGCTGTATGTTGTGGTTTATATGAGCTGCCTGCACCTGTTTTCCTCTCTTCATGTGCGCTTTTCACTCATTACTTCTCTTAGATTTGGATCAAGGTGTTGCTCATGTGATGGAGCCCTTCGGTTCCCCATCCAGCCTTGCAACTAAAGAGATAAGGTGGTTGTATTTTTCTGTATTTCAAGTGAGGTTTAGAATATTGTCTTTTTTCCTAATAGTGTTCCTCACACAAAGTGGCTGATGAACGACCCTCGAAGAGGATGAAATGGGAAGAAAGCAGTCCCAAATCAGAACTGGCAGGGCTCACATGTGGAAGTGGAAACCTTGCTGCACTGGGGGAGATGCCAAAAGCTGCTGATGGGGCTCGAGGTTCAGAAGATCCAGGAGACACCAATATAATCCAACAGGAAAAAGCTGAAAGCATTCCAGAGACTAACAAAGGGAAACAGGAGGAGGAGCATGACGTTCCCCTGGAGCCACACGCAGCGAGGTCGAGCAGTACCCCGTTAAAGATGGGTGGATATCTGCAGCGCCACGTGTTCAGCGAAGAGGAGAGCAGCTGTGGCAGTGTGCTGGCCGAGGAGTCGGGCTCGGAGGACACCGACCGCCCGAGGAGGGCCCTGCAGCTGGAGCACAGCGGCTTCTCGGACGAGGACAGCAACCAGCCCATGCCAGTGCACCGCTTCTTCGGGGACTTTGAGCCGGTAAGGCGCCGAGTGTGAGCTTTAGACTCAGCTCTGCTCCACAGAGACGAAATTACTTGCCCAGCCAAACTAATTTTAGGGGTAAAATCTTTTTCTTATTTAGATTTTTTAGTCCAATTCCATAACAGATATTTTTTTTTCTGATATTCACAGCTGTATTATGGTGATGCAGCACTGTTGTCAAAATAGTTTTTTACTGGTCATTGATTCTTAATAGAATCATAAAATGGCTTGGGTTTGAAGGGACCTTAAAGATCATCCAGTTCCAATCCCCAGCCTTGGACTTTTCCTTAATGATTTTATCTGTTTCCTCCAGGATCTCCCAGCAGTTGCACTCCCAAGCACAACGATGAGCAGGCGAGAAGTCAGGAACCTCCATTTCTTTGCAAAGGAAGATGAGGAGGAGGAAGAGGATGTTGTCTAACAACAAACTGTAAACAAATTAAACCTTTCTTCTTTTTCTTCACAACCACATAGCAGTGGTTCTGTCAGTAACATAAGGTGTCTGTGTTTGCCTTTTCTCAGGGAGAAAACTGGGAGTTTGTGTTGCTGGAATTGGCAGATACAGTATTCCTACAGTTATCTGGGGCAAAGACTGTGATTTGGAAATAAATTGTAATTTAGCACTTTACCACTAATATTTAGGGAAAAAAAACCCAGGGAAAATAGAAATTCTTCAGGTTTTCTTTATGAATTTGAGCCTCAATCTAGAGGGAATATTTGGTTTCACTCCTTTTTTTCGAAATAGTCAAGGAACAGGTGCTAAAACAACATCCTTTTAATTCTGATGTCTCTGGCACCCAGGTAATAAAGCAGCCAGTTGACTCCCTGGTACAAAGAGGGACAAGGGTCTCTCTTGTGTAGGTTGTGTGGGTTGTTTCCATCTAAACCGGGACCAATTAAACCTCTCCAATGCAGTTCTGCTGCCCAAACGCAATGCAGGATGTCAGTGTGAGTTCAGTGTGTTCATCTCTGGGAGTTCAGCACGTTTTTGCTGCACGTCAGCTCCCCAAACACCCACCCTGTGTTGCTGCCTCCCCCTCCACCCGCTGCTGGAAAAGTTGTTCTTCGTGACACCCTGTGCTGCGGCTCATCGAGGATTTTCGACTGACTTCCAGCAGGGATTTTGTAAACAAATGCTTTGGTGGGTATAAAGGAGGATTTGATGGGCAGAGGAACAAGTATGGATTGCTAAGATGTGGGGCAGCCCCCCCTGCACGTTTGAAAAGTAAGGAGCAACCTCAGCTAATTCCAGGAACTGTTAATTCACCCAGTGTTTGTTGGAGTATTTCTTTGAAAGTGTGATTATGCAATAAGCTTGCAGTTATTTATTGTTATAGTTCCTTCTATGTTTCTAAAAATAGAGGAAAAATGTTATCAGCAGATGGTTTAAATAAATATTAATTTCTACAGCTAGAGCCTGTTAAACATTCAAAAGTTGTAAGGCAAACAAATTGTATATGCATGGCATGGTAATGCATTCCCATTTCCACTCCAGCTGATGCATTGTTTCTGTCAACGATATTTCTTGGCTCCTTTTCACTCTACTTCTGTAGCATGGAAAAATCCAGATTTTTAATCGCATATTCATGGTTCCAGCCCAGCTCCATCTTGCAGCAGCTTTCCTTCGGTGCTGTGTTTGCTGCTGGCTCTTTCTAGCAAGCAGTTTCACACACAGACTGCATTTCACTCTGCAAAATGGTGATTTTCAGTTCTGGGGATGTGTTCCACACAGGTGACCCTGGGTTTGTCACCAGAATCCCGGCTGTGCTGCCCTCCCCAGTGTCAAACAGTGCAGTAAGGCAAGCTGGATGCATGAATTCTGAGCAGTGGAGTTAGAAATCCTGGATTTAAAATGCACCTCCCTGCTTTTCAGGTTGAAATGTTTGGGAGGGGATTGAGTTTGTTGTTTAAAGTAAATCACTACTCTCTGTAGCAAAGCTTCCAAGACCCAGTAAATCGGGGCTCGCACAGAAATACATCTCTGTACAATTCCACGTGGAGCAGGAGCTCCATGTAGGAGCATCAATATGGGAGACAGAGCTTTCCTGGGTTATTTACAGAGCTGGTGCTCCATAAACATGTATGTCTCCCTGTGCTCAGACCAGAATGCTTTATCATACCTGATGAACCTCTCGTGCACCTCCACATAGTCACAAACACACATAAGGGGTCATTTTTTTATTTTAAAAAAATTCACACTCTTTACAGTGACAATCCCTGAAAGTTCACCTGCTATCAGCTGGTATTAAAAAAAAAAATCAAGTAAAAATCCATCCATTTGTATTTTATTGCCTGAGGTAGGAAGTATTTTACCCCATCAATATTCTCTACAGCACCAGGTAAACATGATTATTGTAAACTTGATTGTTATAGATGTCACTGCTGGTGGTGCTTCAAGCAAGTTTCCTTTCTGTGTACTGCAAGTTTTGTGCCCACACTGGTCATGGCAAGAAAGAGATGGAGGAGTGGAAACAGTGTCAGCCTCATTTTGTACCCTCACAGCTGGGCTTTAACACCCTTGGCACAGTGTGAGCTGAGGGAGGCTCACAGGGAGTGGGAAGGCGAGGGAGCATCAGTGTGTGCTTTGTGAGCTGTGGTTGTGTTACTCAGCCAGTCCCGTGCCAGGGACTCTTAAAACAGTTCTTGTTTAAGAAACTGGAGCTATTTAAAAACAACAGCAGTGACATGATTGGAAAAAGCAGCAGGTCCCTTCCAGAGACAGCACTAGGAAATCTCGTGGTTTTGTTTCCTCTTTCTGTAAATTTTGGTTTTGTCACAGCTGAGGTTATGAGTGGTTTTCTTATGGCAAGCAATATGTACGAGTTTTAAATTATCCAGGGTAAACAGCAGCTGATAGAAATATTCCCAGTTCACTTCTCTTCCATCGCGTGTTTTGACAGCTTCTGCCAGTTCTGGGACAACAGCACGTTTCTTCTCAATTCTCGGGGACACAAAAGAGAAAACAATATTGCCATCAGGAGTTTTTTCAGAGTAATCAAGCCTCTATCTTTCTTTCAGAGCCAGGCAGAATTGGAATTCTTTCTCCATAACTAGGTTTATGATTTTTTTCCCCCAAGGAAATTAGTTTAGCAAATCCTTTTTGCATCACATGCACATTTAAAATAGGTCTGAGGGGTTTTGCCAGAGTGAATTCACAGAGATAACACAGTGAGGAGGGGTTTGCTTCCATACAAAGAAAATCTGCACAGGAGCAAAGCAGCAAATGAGAGACAGGATGATAATCTGTCTTCGGGGTGTTGTTCTCAGAACAGCTGCAGCATCCCAGCACCTTTTCTCACAGAATATTCATGGCAGAGCAGGGGGGTAAAGACTAAGGCTAAACCATTCCTGATGGAGTGGAAGGGCATGAAACAGTAAGTCTGGATTAACACTTTTACATACATGTGATCCAGATTCCAGGTGCTGAAGAGGATCCTGCTTTCCCTGTTGCTGTAGGGGTTGATGGAATGCCTACACGGGCAGTCGTCCCTGTCAAAAGGTCCCTGTGAAACCAAGAGGGCTGCAGTGAAAGGTGTCACCCTTGTCACCCATGGCCAGGGGTGGAATGAGATGATCATTAAGGTCCCTTCTAACCCAAAGCATTCCATGATTGTATGACTCTGCTTTGGGAAGGGCTGCACATACCTGGCAGGAGAACCACCCCTCCACAGTGCAAAGACGTGCTGCCTCCTCCTCCTCCCTTCTGTCAAAGTAGCACCCGTTGTACTTCACAGATTTCAGTTTATCTGCCATCAGGTCCATTACCCCTCTGTAGGCGTCTCTTGCTGCGGGATGAACGTTTGAAATAAAACCACTAACCTAGGGGGGGAAACCCAGCAGTCACTCCTTGGTTCCTGTGGCAGCTGAGGCTCTGTTCTGCAATCACAGTACTGCACTATAAAAGTGGTTTTTAAAGGTTCCTGTGACCACAGAATGACTGTTGACAATAAGTTACTTCAGCAGAAACTCGTACCTCTCTCAAGTAGCCCCGCATTCTGCTCTCGCAGCTGTGCCGCAGGTAGCTGGATTTGGTCTTGAACCGAGGCTCCAGCCCTGGAGGGAGCGAGATTGCTTTGTACCTCAGCGTGGCTCCTGCCCACCTGGGTGTTCATCCCAGCTTTTCACTAACTCAGCATGCACAGGGTTTTTCCTTTCCCATTTTTATTTTACCGGTTCGGGACCACCCTGCCCTTAGCACTGAAAGGGACCCCTCGCAGCATCTGCTGGGAGAGCAGTGGCTGGTGCTGTGGTTGTTCAGTATTTCTCATTAATGTGCATGTGTGGAACACTAACAGATTGTGAAAGGAAAACAGAATCGTTTGGGAAGAACTGCAGCAATGACTTGGGAATGGGAGAAGGACCTTGCAGAGTACAAGGAGAACATAAGGCAAGGTTAGCTGGCTGAGCTGTGCTGGTTACTGATGTACCTCTAACAAATCATTGAAAGATCGTAAATGCAGAATTAGATTAACGGGGAAAACTCTTGGACAGACCAATAGGAAACACTGTCTTTACCATTTGCTGATAATAAATATGAATATATTTTAAAGAAACCTAAAGACACATGCTACTGGAAGGGATAACTAATCCCCTGACCAGGTACCTTATCCCACCAGCCAGAAGCGCTCCCAAACTTCTAAACAACTCTTCAAGAGCACTAAAACTGACAAAAGTGACTTTGAGCAGAGCAAGCCCCGGAGGTCCCTCAGCAGTTCTCTGTGGCCAAAGACACACCTTCAAACCACTTCTTGTCGTCCTCCTTGTCCTCGGCCAGGATGTTTTCGCTCAGGTTGTGGATGAGATCCGCCAGCAGCTTCTGCCTGCGGGGAGCCCGCTCGTCCGTCAGCAGCTTCCTCGCGGCCTCCACCAGAGCGTCCCGCTGGCTGCACAGCGCGGCCAGGAGCCGCTCGATGTCGCTGGCACCTGGGCCGGGAGGGGTGGCACGGGCTGAGCCGACCCCCCGGCCCCGCACTCACATCCCCGCCAGCTCTGCTCCCGGTGACCCCCGCCCGGCCCCGCACTCACATCCCCGCCAGCTCTGCCCGGGGCCCAGCAGCACCAGCTCCGTCTGCGGCGGCAGCGCGCGGAAGTAGCTCTCGGTCAGCTCCGTGCCGTCCTCGTACAGGCACAGGCGGCTGCCTGCCAAGGGAACCTGCCCCGGGGGCGGGTGAGCGGCGGGCGGGCCCCCCGCCCCCCCCCCCCCCCCCCCCCCCCCCCCCCCCCCCCCCCCCCCCCCCCCCCCCGCACCCCCCGGCACCCCCCGGCCCGCCCGGCACCTGCAGCAGGCGGCAGCCCTTCCTCAGCAGCCCGCGCAGGCTCCCGGCCGCCACCCCGAACTTCTGCGGGCCGCCGGCCCCGCGCAGGCGGAAGGGCCGCGGCGGCTCCGCCATGGCCCGCCCGGTGCCGCGTCCCAAAATCCCGGTGCCGCTTCCCAAAATCCCGATCCCGATCCCCGTCCTGTCCCGGGCCCGCCCCGCGCAGGCGCGCCGAGGGGGGGGGCGGTGGCGCATGCGCGGCGGGGCCGCGTTGCCATGAGAGCGGCGATGGCCGCGCTGAGCCAGGTGGGGCCGGCCCGGCCTGTCCTGTCCGCTCCTGTCCGCTCCGGTCCCCCGGCCCGACCACCCCCGAGACCCCGCCACGGCCCCCCCGTGCTTTGTCCGCGGCCCGGCCCGGCCGCTCCCCGGGGCCGGCGCTACCGTGGCCCCTCCGGGCCTGCGGGGCCGAGCGGCGGGAGGAGGGAGGGAGGGAGAGAGGGCTTTGGGACCATAACATGGCCCGGGGTGGGCAGCGGCGGGCACGGTGCTTGTCCTCTGCCCCCACCCTCTGCCGTCCCCAGGGCTGGGAAAAGGGGCTAAACTGGCCCTCAGCTTGGTTTCTTGTCTATTCCTGTGGCTCGAGCACACGCAGGATGGTGCAGGTCCCTCCTGGGTGTGTTGGGAACTCTTAGTTTCAAGCTCTGTCTTGGCTTATCAAACTGCTATTGGCAAAATGCTCTGCAAGTGCTCAGCACTAATCAAGCCCGCACCACGAGAACATGGTGTGTTTTATCATGCCAGTATTAACTAAAGAAAACTTAGATTTGTGGTCATCATCTACTGACTTGACAAGACCACAGGATTTAATTCTTTGACTGTAGTGTCTCAGCGGTCTTTTATCGTCCTTCCAGGGATGAGTTTAGGCGTGCAGGCCGTGGCTGTGACCGGCTCAGCTCCTCAGGATGCCGCACAAGATCGGTTTCACCGTGGTCAGCTCGTCGGGACACGAGGACGGGTTCAGCGCCCGGGAGCTGATGGTGCACGCGCCGACGGTGAACGGGTGGCGCTCACCCAGGTACTGCCCGTGCACGGTCCTGGGGCTCTGATGTTCTGAAGAACCGAGTGGGAGAGCAGTTTGCAGGACCCCAGACCAAACTGATGAAACAAAAGAGTTACTTTAGTCCCATGGAATCCTCATCCTGAGGAGAAAAAAAGCACCCTGGTTGCCACCTAAAGGCACCACGTTGCATTTAAATGAAGTCCTGGAAAAGGGAAAAGCACTTTTGTTCTTGGCAGACTTGGAGCTTGCAACTGCTTTGGCTTACTGTGAACAATCTGGCTGTCTCAGCACGTCCTCGAGACAGGTGTGGGGCACTTAAACATACACATATGTGCAGTAAAGGGAAGGGAAAAGTGTTTCCACTCGGTTCTTGGGGTTCTTTTTACAATATTTGTAATGTTGGTTTAAACAATAGTAATGTGAAAGTTTCATAGTTAAATGTTTCTCAAGTTGCAAGCAAAGTCCTCCTTAAAAGGACGATTTCATTTAGGAACTGTGTCTGTTTCAGGCTCTGTCAGTATCCCCAGGAGATCATCCTGCAGTTGGTGGAGAGGTGTCGGATACGGAAGCTGCAGCTGCTTGCTCACCAGTACATGATTTCCAGCAAAATTGAGTTCTACATCAGTGAAAGTTTGCCTGAATACTTCTCTCCGTATCAGTCAGAGAGGTTTCAGAGGCTAGGGTGAGTCAAAAAGCTCTGAGTGGGTTTATTGTCTTAATCAGAAAACCTTCAGGGGAAAATAATGTTCATTACGGGTTGCAAGAGGTGTGGACGTGCTGTAAAAGCAGCAGAGAGACCCAGGACCCGTGTGGGTCTGTGACAGAGCTGAAGATGCAGGTGTAAGAGACCCCTGCAGACGAACAGCCTTGTCAGCTGACAGCAGATGTTGCCCCAGTTATGAGGAAGTTTGAAACCTCAGCAGGGTCCTACCCTGAGGAGCAGAAACCTGCCTGTGTGTCTGGACGTGTCCTCTGCTCATGTGTTGTGTTTCCCTTCCCAGCTATGTCCCTCTGTCAGACAATGAGAAGACTGACTTCAAAGCACGGGAGTTAAAATCTGTGTATGTGGATGCAGTTGGCCAGTACCTGAAACTGATTTTCCATAAAAATTATGTCAATAAATACAACGTATACGGACAGGTGAGTTAAGAGTCTTTACGTGGTAATCCAAGTGACACTTCCCTAGTGCAGAACAGGCACAGAAATCTGCTTCTGTGATCTGTAGAAGCCAAAAATGTTGGTTGAAAGCTCCTGGATTTATTTTGGCTTGGTTTAAAACAGAAGAAACACGTAACAAGTTAGAAGTGACTTGGAATCATGATCAGGCTTGTGCATTTCCATTTTCTGTGAATCTCTGCAGGTTGCCCTGGTAGCTGTGAACATCATTGGGGATCCAGCAGACTACAGCAATGACAGCATGAGCAGTGTAAGTGCAAAACATCCCTGTCCTCTTGCTTAGGTGCTGCTCCACCTGTTCAGGTGTAGGTTCCTGGGGTAATGGCAAGTCAGAACTTGTGTTCTGAACACACACCTGATGTTGGTGAATGTGCATTAAGATTTTTCTTTTGCCTCCTTCCAAAGCCCTCCAGAGAGAAGCTGATAGACCATTACTTGGGAATTAAATCAGATGATCCTGCCTTAGATGGAACTTACCTCGGGTAAGGATGTTCTTTGTGTGTGCTCTGGGAAAACCTCTACTCACTCAAAAGTAGTGGTTGGTCTCTGTGTTTTGTTGATTCCCTGCTAATGAAAAGAGAAGCCATTCCCTCGGCCTGGCTTATTGTGGGTTATTTTATTCATTTTATGACTTCAGGAAATCTGACTCCATTTCGCCTCTGGATGATTTGGCTTTTGACATGTACCAGGACCCGGAGGTCGCTCAGATAATCCGTCGGCTGGACGAGAGGAAGCGAGAAGCCGTCCGGCACGAGCGCTATGACCACGCCAAGAAACTCAAACAGGCCATTGCAGACTTGCAGAAGGTGTTGTTGAGAGGTCTTTTGTCTCCTAAGCGGAGCTGTGTTCCAGTGGCCCTCCAGGGCCCTGCTGGTCGTGTGGAAGCATAATGATTTCCGATGTGTTTCCAAGGCCATAATTCTAAATTCAGATAGCTTGATTGAACAATTTGTCTGGAAATAGTGGAATATATACATAAGTACAGTGAGATGATTCCAAGAAAGGGACAGTAAGGTGACTGCAGGGTGTCTCATTGTACCAATTCTAGGTGGGGGAGCGGCTGGGCCGGTACGAGGTGGAGAAGCGCTATGCGGTGGAGAAAGAGGACTATGATCTTGCCAAGAAGAAGAAGGAGCAAATGGATGAGTACAGGCTGAAGGTGTACCAGCAGCTGGAGCTGCACGACCTCCTGGATGCACAGCTGCTGGTGGGTATTCTAAATAGAAATGGGAGAGCAACCAAAAAGATTCAAAGAGTAAGAGTTATTACACAGCTGTCGTGACATTTACATGAGATTTTCAGTTTCCTGTTTGGATTGTGGATTTCCCCAACCAAAGACTCTCACATGGTGTTTATGAACATACCTAGTTTTCCATAAGTTACTTTAAATGGCATTGGGATCCTGAATGTTTTGCATAATTTCAGGGCTGCCTGGTGCAGGTGAATAAGATAATCTCTTGTCTTTTGGAGGGGTAGAAGAGTCTCAGGCTGGCATCAAGGCTTTACCGTATGGAATCTCTGTGATTGTTTTATATATATATATAGTTTTATGTTGTTCTTAGGAGAGGAAGCTTTGTAGTCTCTCTGCACAGGCATCCACACAGAATTATTTTCTGATTGTTTGGTAAAGCTGCATCCAGTGGGAATGATGACACAGCTGTGAGCCAGGTCTGATGTTTGCTTGAAAGCTTAGAATCCTGCTGACAGCCAGAGATGTAGCTGTGCTAATTGATTTCAGCTCATCTTTAGCCCTGCTGTACAGCATCTCCTTCCCTTTCTCAGATCCGAAAACCACCCGAGCTGCCTTTGGGGCCTGTGGCTGACCCTGTGAGCCCCCAGCACTCCCCTCCTGAGCACCCAGACCCACCCCCGGGACAGCCCCGGCGGGCAGAGCCTGTGCTGCAGGAGCAGTCGGTGGATCCCACGTCTGCTGAGCCCGTTGCTCCCCAGCAGTCCCCTCCTCCTCCTCCTCTGACTCAGCCCACAGCCTCCAAGGAAAATGTGAGTAGTGTTACCTGTGTAACTGCAGAACCCATCACAGCAAAGGACCTGCTGGCCAGCCTTCCAAATGGCTAATTGTGCAGCTTTGATATGAGAAATCTGCATTGAGGTGAACCAATTAGTGATGAAACCACATCTGAGTCATTTCCAGAACACAAATTTTGTCTTCTGTGTTAGGCTGAATTTTTACCTTACGACGAGAGGCCTCTCCCAGCCATCTGCAAGCAGGTGGATGAAGCTGTTGCCTACCTGGAGCCAGAGGTGACTGAGGAGGACCTTGGTGATACCCCAAGGACTGGCATTACTGGGGAGCCCGAACCACTCAAGGAGAAGGCACTGAGGGAGGCCAGCCCTGCTGTTGACGTTTTTGGAGAAGCTTTGGTAAAAAACAACATCATGAACCCATGGATTGTTGTGCTGTGTGTTGAGTTGAGAGGCTTTTTACATATTCAGAGCTGTTACTTAGAAACTGAGATTAAAATTTGACCTTGGCTATATGGATGCCTGTTTTCAATGTTTATATGCTGCTGTGGCTTGTGTGTTTGATTAGCTGATGGGCTGGTAAGCAGACAGGATCCACTTGTCTGCTTTAGGGTAGGGACCCAGAATACCCATAACTTGCCACTGTCTTTTGTAGGGAGAGAAACCTTCACTGTGCCTCGAAGGGCTCCTTCAGCCTGACCTGTTAATCCATTTCATTCATCACATTTTAACATGTGTGCTTTTAATAAAGCCAGATTCCCGTAGGGAACACTTGAGGATTTCATGCTTCAGTTCATAAGCTTTTTTTGAGGTTCTTTCTCTGTATAAATGTTGAATATTGAAATATCTGTGTGGACCTTTTAAGAGATAAACTTGTTCTGTGCTCAGGTTTCGGGAGCATATTCCAGGACGTGGTCGTATCGGGAGGATGCATTACTGGCTGTGTATAAGAAGCTGATGGAAGTGTCAGTGGACACTCCAAAGGAGGATTTAAGGAACATGCTGAGGGCTGCTGTTTTCCTCATAAGGAGAGCCATCAAAGACACCGTGTCTTCTGTAGGTTGGGATAGGTTTGATGCTCCAGTGAAGAACTGGCAGCCAAAACTGAAGAACCATGGTGTTAAGCTACTTTGAACAAATAGTTTATAAATGTACTGTTGAATAAGTTCAAAATCAAAACAACCCCTCCCAAACAACAGGGCAGTGTCTGGCACTGAGCAGATGGAAAACACTGCCCTGGACTGAGCCATGAGCTGGAGGAATATCTGCTGATGCAGTAAATGTGCAGTGAGGTTGAGCCTTTTATTCTGTTAAAGCTGAAATAACTTCTAGTTTCCAGCTTGAGAGAGCACTTAGCTGAAGGACACTTTGCTTTCAAACAAGCCTTCAGCAAGAAGAAAAGAAAAAAAAATTGAGAGTTATTACTCTTTATAAAACAATTTCTGAAGCTTTTCAGAAGCCTTGGCAACAGGTTTTCTGGAAGAGAATTATCTGAAGTAGCTTGTGCTAAGAGTGCTACTGTTTTTCCAGATTAAGAATAGATTTTACAGTATTGACTGAAACAGGGATCTCTGTGGTACTTTTGCTCAGTGTTTCCTTTTTGGTTTTGATTTAGGTTTTTCAAGCATCCCTGAAACTTTTAAAAATGATCATTACACAATATATACCAAAACATAAACTAGGGAAGCTGGAGACTTCTCATTGCGTGGAAAAAACTCTGCCAAATTTGCTTTCGAGAACAGGAGACTCTTCGTCCCGTCTGCGCCTTCTGGCTTCTGCCTTCATCCAGGTGGGTGTTTCCCTTCACATTAGGCTTGGAGTTGATGAAGCAGGTCATGGAGCTCCCAGGTGGGCAATACCTGATCAGACTGGGCTATGAGAGCAGGGTTGGTTGCTGCAGCCTGCACACTGACTCTCTGTTTCTAGGAAATGGCACTGTGCACCGAAGTTAAACCTCTCCAGATTGTTCCAGTCCACCTGGTTAAACCATTAAAACCAAACTGCCCAACGTACCTGGCGATGAGTCACGTGGAACTGGTGGAATGTCTCTTGAGAGCCCTGGGGACTGGGAACTCCGGGTTTACCGTCAACAACGTCATGAAGGTAAGAGGCTGAGGCTGCAGCACATGAAGGTCTTTCTGATGGTTTGCTGGGGGCCTGCCTGGCTGGTTTGGAGTGCTTAGAGAATTCCTGAAGAGGTGAATCCCCCCCAGTAAACAGTGCAGGTAATTTAGGGCCGGGTTGGACAGGGCTTGGAGCAACATGGAGTAGTGGAAGGTGTCCCTGCCCATGGCAGGGGGGTGGAATGAGCTGAGCTTTGAGGTCCCTTCCAGCCCAAACCATTCTGTGAACCAAGATGTCAGTATGGGGAAAGAAGAATCAACGGGTCAAAAAGTGTTTGCAAAGCCTGTCTGTGGGAAGATTCCTCCTGCTGCAGGGAAATAGTTGTTTTGGACTAATAAACGAGTCCTTAAAAACGTGAGAAAAGAGAGACGGAATTCTTTGTTCTGGTCTGTTTTCAGTTTGCCGTGGGAGCTCTGGAGCACAGAGCCCACGAGGTGCGGGACGTGGTGCTGCGGATCATCTTTGACCTGTACCGGCAGCACAGGGAGGCCGTGCTGGAACATCTCCCTGCGGACAGCGCCGGCGCCCGCAGGACCGTGCGCTACAGAACGCTCTTCGAGGGCTTCGCCAGGATCGATGGGAAGCTTCCTGAGCCTGAAACCAGGGTATGTAAGGAGGGGCAGGACACACGTGGCCACTTCACACGTGGCACTCAGCTGAGTAATGCCCCGATTTCACGGCACAGGTACAGAGTGTCTTCAGGTGTGTGGTGAACCTGCCTTCGTGCAGATAGCTCAGGGTGTTCTCTGTACTCACTCTTGGGAATAAAGCCAGCAAGGAATACAGAGATGGTCCTGCTGCAATAGTGCATGAGCAGTTTGGAAAATGCACAAACACTTTTCTGCTGGCAGGCCTTGGGAAACAGTGAGCACAAAGGCTCTGCTGGGTGCTCCTTTCTGAATTTGGGAGGAGGGAGGTGTCACTGTATCAGACCCATCCTTTAACTGAGCAGGAAGTTTCCAGTTCTGCACTGGCCATTTGTTCCGTGCTGATGTGTTCTGCAATCTGTTCTGTATGATGGATGGTTCCAAGGCTTTTGGAACTGACTATTTCCTGCCAGGCACAGAGAAAGGCAGCCACAGAGGAAGCAGAGAAACAGAAGAATGAAGAAATAAAAGTTCTGCAAGGTCAGCTGGCAGCTCTGAAGGAGATACAGGCAGAGGTTCAAGGTGAAGAGGTGAGGGTGGTTTGGTTTTAATTTTTATTCCTTTTAATCCTTTGTTGCTCAGGTACTGTGGGCTTAGATAATGAACATTGGTGTTGTCTCATTATACTCAAAAGAGAGAGAGAGATTCCAGACATACACTTGGTAACTTTTCTCTTCAGCAGTCCAGTATAAAATAATAATAATAGCTTTATAATATAAAATAAAACCTTCATACTTGAGAGATTTGCCTGAGGACCAGAAGCGAAACATTTTAGTGCTTTGGCTCTCCTTCTAAACTTTA
This sequence comes from Lophotriccus pileatus, assembly GCA_035583135.1. Lineage (NCBI taxonomy): Eukaryota > Metazoa > Chordata > Aves > Passeriformes > Tyrannidae > Lophotriccus > Lophotriccus pileatus. Next base: position 3,912,934 of record JAWWES010000055.1, read on the forward strand.
AACTACAGAGAAAATTTAGAATATAATATGTTCCCTTTTTTTCCCTGGAAGTCATCACAGCCATTTAGCAAATTTCTGACCTAAAATTTCTTTGCTCTTTAGGAGAAAGAATCTGATTTTCAGAAACCAAATAATCAAGGTAGGTAGTTTCAAATAGTGTTAAGAACTGTAGATAAGTTAAAATGTGATCTTCGCTTAATAGGTCTCTCCTTCTAGATTACCAGGTAAATGAAAGCCCCCAGGCTGCAGCAGCAGAGATTCCAGAGGATCTTTCCTCAGTTGCAAATTACCTGGATAAGTAAGTGAGATGAGCAGTCTCTAATCACCTTAAGCACTTGGTGTCACCTGTGAGCTAATAACAGTAATAATATTTCTACAGTAGATCAAAGCTAATACCTTCAGCAGTGAAACAGTAATGACTAAATTCTCTGCTAACAGATTGGGAATTATCACCAAGCAATCCCAGCTGTTGTTTTTTCCAGTTCTTGGATAGTGTGACTTTGTTTTCTGACGAGTTTCTGGTAGGATAAGAAATGACCACAGTTTAATGTTCAGGTGGCAGTGTGAAATAAGGGGAAAATATAGTGTAGTTTTCCTGGGTATTGTAGGGAAGGTCACAGAGGAAGCACTTGGAAATTCTGGAGCCAGGAAAGCCAGTTTCAGTGAGCTGTTGTCAGGGCTTTAGTGGAATTAATGTTTCTGTATGAACACTTTATATATGTTGACCATAAACTACATTCCAGTACCTTCCCCTTCCTGAGATCAGCAGTACATGGGGAAAAAATGTTGTGTTCCAGGCTGATGGAACAGAGGGAACAGGGTTCAACCATTTCATTCTGATGTCACTGATGTTTGTATTTTTTTCCCAGCTTGTGTATTTTTTGTGGTGAAAGGGATGAATCCTTCACAGAGGAAGGTTTGGATCTGCATTACTGGAAGCACTGCCCCATGTTAACCCGATGTGAGCACTGCAAACAGGTCAGACTGAACTTTTCAGAGCTGCTAAAGACACTGGCTGTTGTTATTCTGGTTTTGAGGCACTAGAAGATGGTAAACACTCAGGCAGGTGAATTCTGAGCACACCTGTGGGATTTGGGTAGTGCTTTTGGAAAAAAGCAGCATTAGAATACATATTAATAACTGAACTAAACTGCAGTTTCCCCTTGTCATTCTGGAAGGTGAGTTTTACCTTCCAAAACTCTCATAAGCAGGTTTTTGAATCCCACCCCTGCTTACTCAGCACAAACCTCCCCGGGTGGCCCTGGCTGTGTTGCAGATGGTGGAGATCTCGAGCCTGACAGAGCACCTGCTGACTGACTGTGACAAGAGGGACAGCTTTGGGAAGTGCCAGCGCTGCAGCGAGGCCCTGCCCAAGGACGAGCTGCTCAAACACGTGAAGAGCAGGAACTGCAATCGTGAGTGTGCTCTTTGCTATGCAGGTTCTCCTGTTGTATTTGAAATTTGCCTGTCTTTGCTGTTCTTACATTATTTTTCTACCAATTCCAGCTGCCAAACCAGAAACTGTGGCAAACCACTGCCCGTTGTGCCATGAGAACTTTCCCCCTGGAGAGGAGGTGAGCCCGCCCTCCACCCTGGGCTGATTTTGTAGGGTGATTGCTTTATTTTTAGGATGATGTGCCTTTTAAGATACATTAAAATAATGGGTACACTAATTTCTCTTCCATAGGAAGTCACAAGGTGCTCATACTCTGAGTGAGCAGAATAAAATGCTGTTGCCATAAAATCTGTACACAGCTCTCATTTTCCCCATGTGACCAGATAAATCATTGGCTAATTTTTTTGGTGTTTTACTGTCCCTTCTTTCTGATTGACTTTAGGCCTGGAAGTCTCACCTGATGGACCAAGATGGGTGTAGAATGAATCAGCGGAGGATATCCCCGATGAATAAAACCATTCTGTTGCAGCCTGGTAAGGTATTAGTTAATGATAATCATGTTTATGCTTTTTTACTGTGTTACCCTAAGAAAAGTGTTTCATGCCCAGGAGTGAGCTGTGTCTGTTCAACCTGTGCTTTGCATTTTTGTGAGCTGATAGTTCTTGTGCTGGTACAGTGTGCTGGGGGGCAAATACCCAAAATCATTCAGTAGCAGTCATTCCAAACAAGGCTCTTAGCTCAGCTGGCTGGGGAAACTGGCAGTTTGATACATTGATCAGTTCAGGGCTTTTTTTCCTGCAGAACAGGATGACCAAGAGCAGAACAATCTGCTGAACAGTGAATGTTCTGGAAAGCTCCTGAATGCTGACACAGGAAACCAGGGCTGATTTAGCATTTAGTGTCCAATCAGAGGGTGTAAATCTGATCCTAATTACAGGATGAACTGAACAGTGAGTGCTGTGCACTGCTTTTCCTTTCCACTCCAGACCCAGGAACTAGGCAGAATTTATCATTATGCAGCTCCTTTACCAACAAAGAGACACTGATGCTGAAGTCAGGTGTTTTATTAACAGTTGTTTTTATTTATGAAGCACGTGGAAAATCCTTTTACTTCCAGAGCACAGAAGTTAAACAGACTGCCTGCAGCACCAGAACTCTTGGCCAGTAACATCCAACCCTTTCCTCATTTAGACTCTGGAGTTCTTTAATCAGCTACACGTTCAGAGTTCACCTCCTTTGTCTGATGTGTGCTTTGCTCATATCTGCCTGTCACAGCCTCACCACGTTCCTGAAAGAACTATGGAATTGCCCCTTTCAGCTGCCATAAGTGACTCACAGTGGTTAAAATCAGTGGTTTCCAGTCCTGAACTGGACCTACAGTCCTGTCTGTCTGTCCTCAGCTTTGCTGTTTGTACTTGCTAATGAGGGTGCAGGTTGTTAGTTTGCTGCTCCTTAGAATTTGGAAACATAGAAGAAACTTAAATCCTGCCTGGATAAGCTACAATTCCAGAGGTATTTCCTAGAGATAGGAAAGGAACCTTGACCATTTAGTCCAGCCACTCCTGGTGTGGGATGCACTCGGGCTCTGTGCCTGTCAGCTTCTATTTGCTTCAGTCATTCAGACTTACTAGATCCTGAAAATCAAAATGATGGATAAAATTCAATACTGGGACTAGATGTGTTTGCAATAATGATCTCTTCTTTCTCTTCACAGCCAAAGTAGGTGGCCACTATTTAAGAAAACCGGGTCCTTCAGGAGCAAAATACCAATCTCCCTCCATAGGAAGCAAGATCTCAACCCGAGGGGACCCAAACAAGAGCACTGGCAAAAAATACTTGAAGAGATGACAGGACAATTATTTCTTCCTTTGTCTCAATAACTGGGCACAGGGTTGCTCTTAGCTATTTAAAAATTGTGGGCAAATTGTATCACCTTTTCCACGTGGCTACATGGGGCTGTTTTAGCCTCTTGCAGTGCCTGGTGTGATCATCCCCCTTGGCTCTGGCTGGTGCTGCAGCACCGGGCTCTGCTCTAGAAATGCTCATGTTGGAAATACCAAATGTTCTGGGACAGATTGCGTCTTGATAAACTCTGTCAATTAAATGGGGGCTAACGTACAGCCATGGCAAGTCCATTTATTGGCTCTGAAACTCCTGGTTCTATCACTGGAAACAGGAATGTGCTTTTTTCTAGAAGTGACTGGTATTCCAAACACCTTGTCCATCACTTGAAGGCTCTACTTGGGTCAGGGCCAGTATCAAAATGTTTCCACTAATTTTTAAAATGCTTACAAATGTTATTTTGGCAGATAATTCTGCCTTGCTTTCCAATCCCATGTGTGTAATTTGATGAGTTAAGAGAGACATTTCCTCTCTCGGCCCCCAGTGTGGTCAAGGAACAGGAGCCACACATGGGGGAAGCCTGGCCATCCATACATGCCAGGTTTAGGGTTCTAAAGGCAGTAGAGCTGCACCCAAAACATTGCTCAACCCCAGGAATTAGCACCAAATGGAAAAGCCAAAGGGCTGGTTGGATGTTGCCCTGTGTTGTGCCATCACATAGCAGGTGACGTGAAATGTGGCCTCTTGCTGTGCTCCAAGTGCCTTATGAGCCCACTTGGCAGGAGGGTTAAAGTAAACCCCCAAGTCCATATCCCCAAGAAATGGCTCCTTAAAGAGAAGATAATCTTGGTTAGGCCCTGAAGAGCTTGAATTAATAAACACAGACCTTTTGCCTGCTTTAGTGCACTTTACACTCAAATACTGAGCTTCTCTAGTTAGAGCTCGATTAAAATAACCATACACAGACTGCAGCATGTGACTTAATTTGAGTTTCAGAGAGAGTCTATGAAGACCCAAGGCATGAAGCTTTGTACTAAGCAGCAATCCTCACATCTCTACCTGTGACATTCTGCCTGTT
>JAWWES010000055.1:3917349-3951479 GCA_035583135.1 Lophotriccus pileatus
GTCTATGAAGACCCAAGGCATGAAGCTTTGTACTAAGCAGCAATCCTCACATCTCTACCTGTGACATTCTGCCTGTTGCTTTCCAGGATGGCATTTGTTGGTACTGAGGGCACAGGAATGAGAGGTATATGGTAATATGAGGGGAAGGTTTGGTGGTTTTTGCTCCCATGGAGTGAGTTTGTGGTGGTGTTCTGTATATAGAGCTGATTTTGTAATACAGTTTTTCTAGTTTGCCTGCAGCCAGCCTACCTACCAGCTTCTGGATCTTCCAGGTAGATCAACGTGCTTGGATTTCAAAAATCTTTATATAAATTGCTCCTGTAACTCTTCCAAATGCGTATTATAAATAAATAAGTATACACACACTGGGAGTACACATATTAACAAATACCTATGTATTTTTATTTTTTTTCTTTAGTGACACGGGTTCCCGTTTTGAGAACCCGATTCCGCGCAATCAATCAATCAATCAATCAATAAATAAATAAATAAATAAACCATATCGAAGTGACTGTAGGCGTTGCTCAGTGATGCAGGGGAGCGGGGCGGTGCCGGGGCGGGGATCGGGGCGGGGATCGGGGATCGGGGCGGTGCCGGGGCGGGGATCGGGGCGCGATGGCGGCGGCAGCGGCGGGGCCGTGGCCGGAGCTGGAGGCGGCGGCGCGGGAGCGGCGGCGGGAGCTGTGCCTGGCGGGCGCGGCCGTGGCCGAGCGGGTGGCGGCGGGCGGGGGGCGTTTGCCGGCGGCGCTGCTGGCGCTGCCGCTGCTGCAGTCGCTGGAGCTGAGCGGGTGCGGGGCGCTGCGGGAGCTCGGCCCGGGCGTGGCGGCCGCGCTGCCCGCGCTGCACACGCTGGTGCTGCGCCGCAACGCGCTGGGCCCGGCCGGGCTGGGCGCGGGGCTGGGCGGGCCCCTGCCCGCTCTCCGCCTGCTCGACCTGTCCGGGAACGGGCTGGAGGCGCTGCCGGCCGCGCTCGGCGGCGCCGGGGACGGCCCCGGGGACGGCGCGGGGGACGCGGGCCCGGCGTTCCCGCAGCTGCGCAGCCTCAACCTGAGCGGCAACCGGCTGCGGGAGCTCGGCCCGGGGCTCGCCCGCGCCGCCCCGCAGCTCCAGGAGCTGCTGCTCGCCGGGAACCGGCTGCGGGCGCTGCCCGGGGGGCTCCTGCCGCCCGCCGGCCCCGCCGCGCCCTTCCCGCTGCTCAGCCGGCTGGACGCGGCCGACAACGAGGTGGCGGAGCTGGGCGCGGACATCGCGGCGCTGCCGGCGCTCAAGGTGCGAGCGGGCCCCGCGCTGTCTCCGCCTCATCCCCTCCCGGGCCCGCATCGCCCGCCCCGACCGGCCCCTCTCTGTCTCCCCCAGAGCCTGGACGTGGCCAACAACCAGCTGCGGGAGCTGCCCTCGGCGCTGGCCGACTGCCCCCGGCTGAAGGAGGCCAACTTCAGGGGCAACCAGCTGAGGGACAAGCGGCTGGAGAAGATGGTCAACGGGTGCCAGACGAAGGCCATCCTGGAGTACCTGCGGGCCGGGGGCCGAGGGAAGGGGAAGGCCGAGAGCGGCAGAGAGGAGGTCAGGAAGAAGAAGAGGGAGAAGCAGCAGAAGAAGGACAGTGGGGATGGGGAGCAGGACGAGGTGGAGGAGGCGAGCAGGCTGCTGGTGAAGGTTCTGCACGTCTCCGAGAACCTGGCGCCCTTGGTGGTCAAAGTGAGCCCGGGTGTCAAAGATGTTCGGCCCTTCATCGTGTGCTGTGTGCTGAAGGGGGTGAACCTAAAGCCGGGGAATGCTCTCAAGAGGTTCCTGTCAATGCAGGTAACTGCTGCCGTGTCGTGGTACTTTGCAACAGGAATGGTGCTGTCAGAGTTGGGAATAGACTGTTCTAGGCTCCTTCCAGCAGATGAGTTTGTGAAATGTGGGGTGGGAGGGTCCAGGGGTGGCTGTGCAGAGTGGCCTCTGCCAGCAGCATGTGCCCAGTGAGTCCAGAATCAGCAGAACTGGTTTTTGGGAAGGACCCATCAGAGCTCAGGTGTTGCCACAAGGGCAAGGGATGCGTTCATGTTTGTGTGGTGTCTGTAACAGCAGCTTGTCGGTGCTGTGGAACCTGTTGAGCGCTAAAAATAAACCTGTGTCCGCGTTAGATGTATCTGGATTGGCTCCAGGTTCCCTGATCTGTGCTAAAACCATTGTTGCACGCCCAGCCTTTCGACTGAGGCGTCCTACCCACAGACCTGTCCCTTAGGTGGCAGGTGGGAGCTGCTCTGGGGTTGCAGAGTATTTGTGATTTCTGACTTAGAACTCGATTTCCCAGCTGAGAAGTGTCTCACGTGCTGCTTGGCTTTGCTGCCTTTGGGCTGCAGTGCAGATACAGGCACCTCGCAGGTGAAGGGAAGGGCTCTGTTTCCTGCTCACCTGGCTGGTAGTGCTGCAGACATTAACTGCAGAAGAATTATAGAACTAGTTAACCCCAGGAGGGATAAATCACACAGACTTTCTGATTTATTGTGGTTCAGACGAAGCTGCACGAGGACATCTGTGAGAGGCGCACGGCGGCCACCATCGCCACCCACGACTTGCAGCTGGTCAGAGCTCCTCTGACGTACGACGTTCAGCCTCCTGACCAGCTGAAGGTAGGGCTTGGCAGTAGTTTCATCATAGAAAACTAATTCCTGGACCTGTACTTTAGAAGCTCTACTGACTTCCTTGCTATCCTGCTGGACCAGTGACTGAGCCTGTGTTTCAAGTGGGTGTTGTAGCTTACACAGAGGTTTAAACTCCCAGTACTCCATGAGAAGTGGAAAGTGTATTTCCAGGCTGAAAGAGGCATGGGGAATGACAACATACGGGAGTATGGTTTTAATTGTTGACTTGCTCACAGGAGTTTTGAACTCAAGTGTTTGTTTTCTTGTGTGGTGCAGATAATGCCCCTGGGTCGGAAGGAGATCAAGGCAAAGGACCTTCTCCGGCAGCTGCACTTGGAAGCTGAGGAGCAGCGGAAGCAGAAGAAGCGTCAAAATGTCTCTGGGCTGCACAGGTCAGTACCCTGGTCTTCTGTGGTTTTCTTCACACACATTTGGGTGGCTGTACTGGGGATGGGGCTCACAAACCCAGCACGAGCTCTTGGGAGTTGAGATGAAGGGAATTTTTGCATGAAGAGTAACCCGGAATGAAGCGAGGATGCTGAGTGCCCTTCCAGTATTTCTGCCTGCATCCAGAGTGAATTCTTGTTGTCTGAGTTCTTCAAGAGGTGACAAATCTGTTTAGAACAGCAAATAGAAGGGAAGCAGAGAATAAAGAAGTGTATATATGTGGTGCACATTCAGCAAAGAAAGTGAATCAGAGGTGGGGTGAATCTGCAGGTAGGAGCAGATGAGCTGTAAAGCAGCGAGTGGCTCTGCCCTGTGCTGTTCGCTTCTCCTGCAGAGATCACACACTAATTCCTTTTTGTCACTGTTTTCTGCCCTTGTGTCCAGCTGCTCTGTCACTCACTTTCTGCTGCACTGTTTCTTTTGGCAGGTACCTGCAGTTGCTGGATGGCAAAGACAACTACCCGTGCCTGGTGGATGCCGAAGGCGCTGTGATTTCCTTCCCACCAATAACCAATAGTGAGAAAACAAAGGTACTGGCTGTTCATGGAAATACATCAATCAATTAAAGTGTTTCTTTCTGCTGAGAGTTAACTCAAAGACACAAGTTGTGTTCCAGATACAAACCCTCGCAGCCTGTGTCTTGTGTCAGACTGAGAGGGATCTGGGAGTTAGAGTTGTACCTCTGGAAATCTGTTCCAAAGGCACCAGCCTACCTGTGCAAAGGCTTTGTGGAAGGGCAGGAATAAAAGAGCAGCAGTGCCTAACCCCTGATTAAACTCAGTGAAAGCCTTTAGTTCTGTGTATTGAAACGTGTCAGAGGGCTGTGGGGGAGATGCTCTGGCTCCTGACTCGCTGTAACTGCGCAACTCTTACAGATCAGGAAAGAGACCCGTGACCTGTTCCTGGAAGTGACGAGCGATACCGGTTTACAGATCTGCAAAGATGTGATGGACATGCTCATCCTGGTAGGGAGTTCAGCAAAATAGCCTGTCTCTTCTTGGTGGGCTCCTTCCAAATGTGTCATCGCTCAAGTGCACGGAGAAGAACACAGAAGTTCATTTGTATTTTAGCAGTATTATTATTCCCTCTTGTTAATTCTCTGCCACAGAATTGATCTCGTTCTCTGTATTTTGCTTTAACAGAAAACTGCAGAACTGAACAGATTTACCCTGGAGAACAAGGAAGGCTCAGGCTCGGATGCCGAGTTGGATGCTCTCTCTGGACCAGGGGGTTTGGAGCCCGGGAACCTGCCGCTGGTGGTGGAGCAGGTGCGAGTGGTGGACACGGATGGAAGCTTGAAAGTCCTTTATCCTTCCAAAACTGACCTGGCCACAGTGTCCTCTCTGCTGACTGTGATCCGTTAGCAGCTGTCCGAGCTGGGGAGAGGACTCCGGGTTCTTTCTGGCTTTTCCCCATGTTCGACAGCCCCTGCACAGCGAGGGGGTTCGGGTTTCTAAAGAGGAGATGCAGAGCATCCTGCTGGGGAGGCAACAGCTCCAGAGCAAAGAGAGTGAAATCTTTCAGCCTTAACAGAGATCGTTGGTGCTGGGACAGGGCAGGGAGAGCAGCGTCTTCAAACGTGGACTTACGGTCAGACACCAGAAAGCAGCAACTTGTAAAGAAGATCATCATGATATTTAAAACAAATGCAGCCACAGTTTTCTGCAAGATCCCTTTTTCTTCCTGGCATGTTTCATCTGGATCATTATTTTGGCAGTAGTGTGGAACAGAGGTCCTGTGCTGGGTACAATTCAGAATCAGAAAGCCAAACCACTCTGCTGACATCTCATTCTGCAGTTTTGGTTTTATCTGGACTTACTGTGAACACTCAGTTCCTGTCAGAAACATTAAATTGCTGGCAGAACCCGTGGGATGAGTTTTAAAGTGACAGTTCCTGTGTTCAGGCATGAACACAGCTCCCATTTTTAAGTGGTCAGTTGAAATGCCTGCAGGGTTTGTGTGTCCCAGAGTATTTCAGAGCCATCCTGATCCCTGTGGAAATTGTAGTGACTGTGTGGCTGGTGATTTACTGGGATAGAGCACGGGCTTTGTTGATGCTGGTGAGGTTCAGATCTGTTCAGAGGGCTCTTGCTGCCTTGCACTGACACTGCTGAAGCTCCCTGTCCCCCCAGAATACAGACACTTGTGCCAGAGTGACCCTCCTGGGGATTTCTGTGCCACCCCACATGGAGAGTTTTGGGGACACTTCCCAAAATACAGGCAGTTGGGGCCGTTTTGGCAGTCTGTGGGTGAGCTCTGCACCCAGGCAACCACCAGTGTGAACTTGCAGCTCTCCCTCAGCCAGGGTGGCCCCCAGAGAGACTCTTTTCTCTTAAAAATAATACTCTCGGAGCCCTGACTGAACTGATACTGTGTCAAATACATCCCTGTGCTGGGACTTGCATATGGAATGGAAAAATAAAACAGTACTTGCAGTCATGGCACCGTCACTCATTTTGGCATTGGTGAACATTCAGTCACCTCACTTAAAAACTTCCCAGAGCAGCTGCTGTGCGCTTCAAACATTGGAATTTCACACTTCCCAGCTGCTTGTGGCCAACCAGTGCTGGCACTTTGGGCTTCCCTGGGAAGTGTTTCTACAGACCAAGGACTTAACAGTGCCTTGTGCTCTGAGTTGGCTGAAATGATGGAATCAGGTACTCCTGCAGAACTCGATTTCAGTAAAATGAGTTTAATTTGTTGTAGGTCACCAGCTCAGGGCCAAGCACCCAGAGCCTGAAGTTGGTTTCTGGCTCAGCCATCAGGGCAGCTTTTCCGTTGAGGGAGAACTCTTCTTCTTGGAAGGTGAGGGAGAACTCTTCCTCTTGGGAGGTGAGGGAGAACTCTTCTTCTTGTGAGGTGATGCAGGGTGAGTGTGGCTGTAGTACAGGGGCACCTTGATACCTCTCTGCTTCAGCATCTGGTAGAACTCCATCCGCTCGTCAGCAATCCTCTGGAAGTCAGGGATACGTAAAGAGCTGGGAGAGCACGAGGGGGAGGGAGAGCAGCACTGCCAAGTGCCCTCAGCACTGCTGGAGGCTGAGTTTGGAAGAGCCACGTACCTGCATTGCCTCCAGCACCTGCTCCTCTGTGAGCTTGGCCTTGGGGTGGTCCTGGGTGTCCACGCTGAACGCAGCCTGGATGATTTTGTTTCGTAACCTTTCAAACTGGGATAAAAGAGGAAAGCAGCTGTGTTTGGTCTTTGTATGTAATTCCTTGGCATTTGCATGGATTTACAGACACTGCACTGTCAGGCCTGGGCAAGGTGCTGGTGAGTGATGAGGTGGAAAGTGTTCATGAGAAATTACGGGCGTTTTGGGTTTCATGACAAGCGATGTGGTGATGGTGTGGGTCTGGGCAGCAAATGGGCTGAGATTCCCACGTGTGTTCCAAGAGGGAGGCAGGGCTCTGAGGTGAAAGAGGCCGTGTTTACCTTGCTTCTGATGCGTTCCAGAGCCACTTTGGTTTGCACCTCCTTGTGCTGCAGAGCCTCAACCTGGCTCTTGGTCTTCTCCTGGGCCTGTTTGTGCTCCTGGGCGTGGCGGCGGCTGGTCACGACCTCGATCCGGAGCCGGTGCAGTGTCCCCTCTAACTCACTGATCTGCTCGTTCTGCTTAGCCAGCTGGGATTCCTGTTCTGCAACAACCTGAGCAGATGCAGAAATCCAGCTGTTACTGGGGGGAAGAAAGTGAGCAGGTTTGGCCTCATCGTCCCAGTAACCTGGTCCAAATGCTTCTGGTATTTCCTGGGCAGAGTCTGTGGACTAACAACCTCTCCAGTATCCAGTACCTGTTATTGCTTGGCATGTTCTCTAAAACTACTTGGATTATATGCCAGACAAGCCCAGTGAAGCAGCAAATACCAGGATTTTCTCTGGTGGCTTTGCACCACACTGACCTGTCGAAGGCTGTGGTTCTCCTCCTCTATCATCGCCACCACTTCTTCCTTCCTCTGTTCTTCTGTGAGGCTGCAAAACTGAAGGCAGAATATTTTACGCTTCAGTCTCGCAGTTCCAGGTGCCCCTCCTGCCTACGAGAGAGGGAACTGCTGCATAAATCCCAAATTCCCGGCTGCCAGCTCTCCTGACAGCCACGGCCACTCACCTTGTCAGACATGGCTTGGAGCTGCTCCTCTCGCTCTCTGAGCTGCTTCTGAAGCGTTTCGTTCTCGTACCGGAATCTCCGAAGCTCAGACTCTTGGATCTCCATTTGTCTTTGCAAGGAAGAGATGGCGCCTGTAGGGTGGGAGGGCTGTGTTAGGCCAAAAGCTCTGGGGCTCCTTGGGTGAGCACAAGCAGGTGAGATAACGTGGTTTGTGGTGCTTTGCTGGGATTGGGGGTTTGTGCAGCCTGGAAAAGAAAAGGCTTTGGGGTGACCTGATTGTGGCCTTCCAGGACCTGAAGGGGCTACAAGAAAGGTGGAGAGAGACTACTCACAAGGGTCTGGAGTGGCAGGACGAGGGGGGATGGCTACAAAGTGACAGAGAGCAAGGTTAGATTTGGGGTTTCTCACACTTCAAGAGGAGGGAGAGCCGAAGGAGCCGAGGCACGGGATGAGCGGGGCAGGGGAGGGCTGTTCAGGGCACCTTCCCCGGTACCTGTGGCCATGTTGTGGTCATCCTTGGCTTTCCGCAGCTCCTCCCGCAGCTCTTCCAGGATCTGGGTGGACTCCTGCCAGCCAGCAGCGGCTTTCCTGTACATCGCCAGGGGCCTCCCGGTGGGTTCGGAGCGGGGTTTGGAGCGGGGTTGGGAGCAGGTTGGGAGCGGGGTTGAGAGTGGGGTTGGGAGTGGGGTTGGGAGTGGGGTTGGGAGGGGGTTGGGAGTGGGGTTTGGAGCAGGTTGGGAGGGGGTTGGGAGTGGGGTTTGGAGCGGGGCTCAGAGCGGGTTCTGAGCAGCGTTCCGAGCGGAGCCGCTGCCCGGCAACGGCGAGAGGCGGGCGGTGCGTTCCTCTTCCGAGGGACCTCCCGGGCCTGGGCGGGGGCTCGGAGCGTTCCCGATCCCGGAGCTGCGTTCCCCGGTCCCGGAGCCGCGTTCCCCGGTCCCGGAGCCGCGTTCCCCGGTCCCGGGGCTGTCCTGCCCCTCCCGGCCGTGCGGGAGCGCATCCCCGAGCGCCGGAGCTGCGGTGACAACATTCTTCCATTTCACAGTGTTCATTTACAAACAATGCTTCTTGCAAGAACCTTTAGTTCTGTCAGTTTCCAGTTCCTGCCTATGGAATATACATTCCTAAAACTGGAAATAGTGGTGACATTTGTAGACAATTTCTGTTGGGGAATTGTTTTTAACAGTAGTTTTTCAAACTCAGAAAAGCGGTGTCTTAATGTGTGTTATCCACCTCATTCGCTGTTTTTTAATCATTTATTGAGAAAAAAGAAAGTTTTATGTATTATATATCCAGAAGCCACCTCTTGCCTCTCTGTACTCACCGTAGCAGTTTATTACTCACAGGTGGGCTTCTTTTTGGTTTCAGCAGCTTCAGGCCCTTTGAGGTCCTACAGGTGAAGGTTTATGTCAGTTGGGAGGGCACAATTTTAATTGCCAGATGCAGCAATTCCCACATGTGCTTTTATTGCGTTACCAAAAACACAAAACAAAAAAAAAAAAACCCAACAAACCACAAAAGAAAAACCACAGCTATAAAAATAACACATTTTCCAAAGGTAACATTACAAAAAATACCATTCCTGCCATGGAGTGATCCATTAATACTGCTGGGAACAGCCCCTGTTAATGCTGGGAATGCGAAGGGTTGTTGCAGAAGCTTTAAAGCATTAAAGTGCTTTATTGAGCCGTTACCTGGGGACACACTTCACACCTCAGCCCCAGCCAAGGGAGGTGGGTTCCACCCTGCTCCCTCCCACAGCAGGAGCTCCTCTGACTTCCCAGGCCTTTCCCAGACCTGCCGTGGGACGTCGCCTTCCCAGATGGGTGGGGAAGCATTCAGGGAGGGAACACACCTACTGCTGTCCTTTCTTTCTGTGGAGGTTTTTTTTGCCAGCCTGAATCAACAGAGAAATTCCAGCTGGGAAAAGTGACCAGGAACGGAACAGAACTGATCATCCAGCCCATTGCTGTGCTCCAAGGCAGGATGGATTTTACACCGCCTGTGTTCTGGCTCACCAGGTCTGACCTGTCTGCAAAACTCTCCAACAGAGCAGGAAGGGATTATCCAGAGCTCTGACTTCCCAGGACAGTCACTGGCTTTCTCCCTCCTCTGCAATTGCGTGAAAGATTCAGAGGAGAAAAAGATTGGATTTTGAATAGATCAGGCTGGAACCAGGATTTTCTGCATTTTTACATGCTACAACATGAAATTAATTTACTTGACACTGCGGTGTCTCAGGAGTCAGTATCAACTTTTATAGCTCACATGAAAATAAATCTTTCTCTGTCCTTACAGCACAATGAGTTTACTGTATGTACATTTGCTGCTGTTTATGTACACCAATATTTAAGGACGAGAACACATCAGGGACAGACAAACAGGTTCTTTCCAGCTCTAGAGAGGGCTGAGGGCAGGGTGTGCTTGGCAGTCTGTAGGGAAAGCAGGATGAGGCTTCGCAGCAGTCGCTGGCGATGCCTGCACAGGTGAGGGCTGGGTCTGTGTTGCAGTGACAAAGCCCTGTGGGTTTGGGACACCCCAAGGAGCACAGCCGGGGTCAGGGAGCAGGGCTGAGGAAAACGTGCCGTCCTTGCACCATGTCTGTGGGATGCAGGGGTGCTCCAGGAAAACACAGGCCAGCTGGTGCCTCCCGTGCCACGGGCAGGCAGAAATCCCACTCCAGCTGCTGAGCTGGCTCGGCTGCCCTCCTCCTCCTCCTCCTCCTCCTCCTCCTCCTCCTCCTTCTCCTCCTGTTCCTCCTCCTCAGCTCGGCCGAAGCCATCGCAGTTTCCTCCCCGGGGCAGGCGCCTCCCGCCCGGCCCAGGGCCCGCAGTCCCCTCGGACAACAAAATGACCCTTCTCGAGGAGCCCGAGGCTGCAAATACACTTCGGGGGGCGTTTGGCTCCCCCCGGTCTCTCGCTGCCGCCCCCGGCGCCGCTCAGTTGATCTCCCCCTCCGTGAACTCCTCCTTTATGGACTGTTTGCGGGATTTGCAGTCCGGCAGGTCGAAGCCGAAGTCGGCCCAGTCGTCGTTGGCGCCGCGGTTGGGGATGGTGATGGTGTGGCGCACGCGAAAGTGCACGGCCTCCATCACCCGCTGCCGCTGCAGCTCCCCCGAGCTGCCGATGGAGATGGTGGAGGCGTTGCTGCTGGAGCGGATCAGCTGCTGGGCCCCGTAGTCGTGGCCCTGCTTGAGCTCCTGCAGGCCCCGCCAGATGATCATCCTGTACTGCTCTGGGATCTTCAGTGCTCCGAGATCCTGGAAGGACAGCGGGGCTGAGGCACAGACGTGGCTGCTCCGGTGGGAGTGAGCCCTGGACCCCCGGCCACGCGTGGGGGGCACAGGGGCTCGGTGCCCGAGCTCCCAACGGAGCAGGGCTGCGGCTCCCCCACGGCACGACACCAAGGCCGTGCCTGCACCATCCCCTGGGCGCTTTCTCTTTGGTAACCCAGTTACTCAGCCACGGCCTGGCAGGTCAGAGACGTGTTTTGGGAGGGGTTCACATCAAACTGATGTGGAAATAGGAGGAAGGAAAGGGAGGGGACCATTCCCCTCGGACACAGGTTCAGAGCAGCACATGAAGCGTCCTTGTGCCTGTTCCCCTGGGCTGCTGCTCCGGTCCTGGCCCGGGAGGCACAGCACCACAGCCAGGCGAGGTGGGTGACCTCAGTCTGTGCTCTGGGCCGGGACAGGCACCAGCACAGCGGGGACCTGCCAGGGATCCACGGCAATGCCAACACAGAGACTCGGGGAGCGTTAACCGGAGCAGACAGTACACAATTAGTAGCTACAAACGCCGACTGGGACACGCAGCTCAGCGCCCTGACACAGGGATCAGCCCCTCCAAACATCCCCTTGGACAGCTGACAGGCGGGCACGGAGTTAGTTGAGCAAATGGTCCAAAACCAGGCTCAGGTTACGCAACTGGCCCCAGCTACCAGTGACAAATCATCGTCTCTCCCACGGCTCGGAGGAGCTGCCAGGTGGAGATGCTGCTACACCTGCCTGGGGCAAAATGGGGTTGGGCAGGAGCTCTGCCTCAGCCAAACCAGCAACTCTGGGATGTGCGGGGCTTGCCATGGCTCAAAGGGTTTAGGATTATTGTTTGTTTTCCTTCTCCTCATTCCCATGACTGGGGAAGCCCCAGTTCTGGTGCCACCCAAGTACCGGCCCCGCTGTGTGGCAGCAGCAGGGGGTGAGTGCTCTGGGGCACACACAGGTACTTCCAGCATCCCCTCCATAATTTTCCTGACAGCTTTTGCCTGATCTTGGCTATTTCATTCCTGGCTTCCCTTGTTATAAATGCCCTGGGCTCAACTCCCTTATTTCAGTCTCTTTTGTCTTAAAGTTTAACAGGGGAAGAGGCGAGATCAGATTAAACCTCCCTGAGCTGCAGTGGGGTGTCCCTGCTGGCTCTGTGGGATTTGGGGTGTTCCACTGAGCACCTCAGCTGTGTTTTCTGTGTTGGGTGGAGAATCTCCCTGAACTCTGGCCTGGAGATCTTTAACCTCTGTTGTTTCTGACAGTCTGGAGGAACCAGCTGAGACTTGTGGGTTTTATCTAGGCCTGAGATAGTGGGAGGCAGCAATCCTGGGAGCACAGGTTTTCTGTGAGGGGTTGGGGCACAGAATTCCCTTTCCCTTCAAACAGTTTTGGGTTTGCTTTTCAGACCAAGAGCTGCTGGAAACAAGTGGTAAGAAGAGATCTCCCCAAAGCATTTACCTCTATTGATAGGTTCTGCAGGTGGTAAATATTCTGTAACCCTTGTGAGGTGAAATAGTCGATGCAGTTTGGACACCCCAATCCTGTTAAAAAACTGCAGAAAAAGTTTGGAAAATAAAGTGGCATTAACTTCTCATGAACAACTGCTGTGCTGGAAACCACCAGCGTGGGACAGACCGTGTCAGGCCACGGAGGAGGTGGGGGGACACGGAGAGCTCCACAAGTGGGACCTCCACTGCCACTGAGGGCAAAGTGAAGTGTGGGATTATGTTCATTCCTAAAGCTACCTATGTTTTTCTCCTGATTTCAGAGGTTTTGGCTCAGGAACTTACTCAGAATAATGTGAGGGAGCTCAAGCTATCGGGGAGGGGTGTCAGGACATGCCCCGGGCTCAGCAGCACAGCCAGGCTCTGCCCCAAGTGGATGCTGGTGCAGAAACATCTGTGGCCTTTTTAAAGACCAAACCATTAAAAAGCTGCAGGGCTGTTAATGCATTCCTGATGGAAATGGCCCACGTGGACCCACTTCCAGGCATTGCTGGAAGGAAGGGGAAGGGGGAAGCTCACAAACCTACGTGCCATGGGAGGTGTAGGACAAGACCCTCTTTTGGATGCATTTCATTTCTGACTAATGAGGGAAGGATTGCCAGGGGGGGTGCATGAGGGCAGTGGGGGTTCCTGACTGGTTGGTAGCTGGGCTTCTGTTGCTGAGCTGAGAGGAAGAGTCTGTGTGGTTTGGAGCAGTGATTTCTCAGTTGGGGCCGGTGGCCAGTTGACCAGTTGCCAGACAGATGGGAAGGTTAGAGCGAGGGACACAGCAAGGAACGGCAGAGGACGAGACAGGCGGGCCCGGGCGCCTCCCCTACCTGACGAGGCTGGGGTCGGGGTTGTAGGGCGGCGGGGGCGTGCAGTGGGACCCGGACACCAGCGACTGCGACGAGTGGCCCCCGTTCATTTCCCCGTTGGGCTGCATGGGATGGCTGTTCAGCATTCCAGGCCCTGGCCAGGGACAACAAACGGAGCTGTCAGACACCTCCTGCCTGGGCAGGGAGAGCCCCTGTGCTGGGATGGCGAGGGGACACCCACCCATGGGGCCCAGGCTGGGCGCAGCGCCGGGGCCGTGCTGGGCTGGCTGCCCCACCAGCTGGTTCACAGAGGGCAGCTTGTTGATCCCTCCGCTGTGAACTTTGTTCATGGGCGAGAGGACGGGCCCGTAGGAGGAAGGTGTCTGCAGCTGGCTCCTGTGCAGGGAGAGCACGTGCTGGTCAGCCTGGCGGGGGGATGGAGCTGCCCTGCCGCTCCCCTCCAGCCCATCAGACCTCCCTGCCCCTCCTCGGGGGCTGGGGGGGTCTGGGGGCTGCAGCAGGACTTACTGCCTCTGCAGGAGCTGCTGCTGCTGCTGCCGGTAGGAATCGACCAGCTGCTGCGGGACCAGCTCCACCAGCTCCAGGCTCTCCTTTATCTTCATCAGGATCTCGAAGTTCTCCCGGCCCCGAACCTGGAGGAGGGAACAAGCCCAGGATTTTGCTGCATCCCTGACCTGCCTGACATCCCCCCCAAGGTGCTGCTGGCAGAGGGGCCAGCGTCCCAAGCCGAGCTGTCAGGCTGTGCAGCTCCCCACACTTACAGGCACGTAGTACATCTCCTCCTCCCCGTGCCGCCGCTTCTTAACGCCGGTCCCCAGCGCTGGGATGCTCTGGGGGCTCTGCTTGAAGGCTGGAAAGGAGAGGGGAAGAGCATGGGCAGGGTCCTGGGAGGCAGGGCATGGCAGGGAGCACCTGGCTCGAGCCATGCAGGATGCTAAAGCCGTTCCCCTGGGGCTTGGCTTTGGAGTGTCCCTTTGTTATTAACAATAATGAATAAATATTTCTGGCCACGAGAGCCCTGCACAGGCATCTTTGGGCTCTGCAGGGAGAGGGGAGGGGTCTAAGACTGTAGATTCAGTGGAGAAAGGTCAGAGCATCGTGCCTGGGTGTGGACTGGGGCCTGAAGTTGAGGGGTGCAGGGATTTGGGTGCCCTGAGGGACTCACTGCGCTTGTTGGCGTTGCCGTTCTTGGCCGCGCTCTCGTTCAGCGCTTGCTGCTCTCGGAAATGGTCCTCGTCAGCCTTGCGGTCCCGGCCGGGGCAGGCACAGATCCGGCCCTCGAAGGATCTCCTCCCCAGGACCTGGCCACTGGGAGAACAGAGGAATCCCTGACCCTGTTTCCCCTTGGGAAATCAGCTGTGGCTTAGTCCAGCTCAGAAACCAGGGACAAATGGAGGGGACAGCAGGCTCTTGGGGGAGAGGAGCTCCTGGGGCAGAGGAAGGCTCCAGCTGCAGGGGAGAAGCCAGCTCTGGGCTGGGTCCCTGGTCCTTCCATGCCAGCCTTTTCTGAGCTGGCAGAGGAGAACATTCCCATGCCATGGGCTGGGGCTGTCACATCCCCTTCCCTGGGGGTGCTCCCTGCAGGAGAGGGTTCCTTCCCAAGGGCCCCCAGCCCTCCTGCAGCAGCAGGGACACCCATCCCTGCTCCCACAGCCACTCACTCTCTCGTCTCCAGGGTGATGATGATGAGGATGGGCCTCCTGTTCATCCCTCCCACGCAGCTGCTGTTGCACATGAAGTTGTACAGGATGGTGGTGAACTCGGTCCCCACCTGCCCAGGAGGGGAGAGGGGGTGCTGAGCAGGGAGTGATGGGGGAGGCAGGCAGGGACACTGGGGAGGGAAGAGCTGGAGAGGGGAAGCAGGCTTGTCTCCCCAGGGAGTGCAAAGAGGGGCACAGGGTACAGGGCAGGGCAGCACCAGGGAAGAGTGGTGTGGGGGTGGTCCCAGCTGGAAGAGGGGACTGTGGAGACCCGCCTGGCAGGACTAGAGGGGATCTCTTTTTGCACCCCTCATCCCTGGACCAGGCTGCTGTGGGATGCTTCACAGGACTGGGAGGTGCAGATGCTGAATGCAGCTGCCATGAGCAGGGATGGCCTTAGGTGTGCCAGAGCAAGGGGGACACTCCGGCCCCGTGAGCCCTGTCCCCTGTGGGTTCTCCCACAATGCTGGCACAAGCCCGTGCAGAGGCAGAGGCTGGTCCTGCCCCTCCCCAGGTGCCCTCCCCGGGTACCTGCGGGGGCTCGTAGGGCACCATCACGCTCTGCCGGCCCGTCACCGGGTCGTCCACGTACTGCGAGAGGTTGTTGCCTTCCACCCGGATGAGGTGGCTGGCGGGGGCCGACTGGCCTGCAAGGCAAACCCCTGGTTAGAGCTGGGGCTGCCCAGGGTGCAGGGGATCCATGCAGAGGGATGGGGGGGACTCACCGTCGTTGAAGTCGCGGCCGAGCTCGTGGTTGGGGCAGCGCTTCACCACCTCGGTGACGTGCTCTGCCTTCTTGTAGACCGGCATGGCCCGGATGATGGTGCCCGGGGGCGGCGGGGTGGACACCTTGATCTGGATGGGGCACGTCTTGGCGATCTGGCAGTAGAGCTTCTTCAGCAGGGGGGAGTACTGGGGAAGAGGAGACGCCCGCGGGGGAACGTCACCGAGGGGGCAGCGGGTGCTCCCCCGCCCTCCTCCACTGTGGTGCAAACATAGGGCTCCCTTCTCTTCCCCCTCCCCTGGAAATATTGAGACCTGACCCATTTCACCCACACTATGTGCTATCCACTTCCCACATAAAGCAGACTCAGCCACCTTCTGGGAAGGAGGTTCCCAGCTGGCCAAGTGCTCTGGCAGGGCAGGGGCACCTGCTGGGCTGTGACAGAGGGAAACTCGCTGAAAATCAGCAAAACCCCCGTTCATGCATCATTCAGCCCGTTTTGAAACGTTTCCCTGAGTCTGTTCTCGCACAAGGCTTGTGGCTGATGGAAAGCTGGGAGCACCAAGGGCTGGGAGCACCACAGCCCGAGGAGATCGTGCTTAATGCCATCCTCTCACAAGGACCTTGAACGGGGGCAGCTCCTGGGGCTGCAGAGCTGGGGAAGGAGAACGTGTCCTTCACCTTCCAGGAACCAGCAGGCTCCCAGGTGTGGGGATGTGCAGCTCCCTTCCATCCCCGCCGCTCCACGCTGTTTTCCACCTCGCAAGGAATGTGTTTGCCGTACACCAGCCCACCCCTGCGCCCGTCCCTGCATGGCAGGGCTTGTTCCTGCTCCAGGTATTTTATCTCATCCCCACAACACAATGCCTGCTGCCAAAAAAATACCACCGTGCAGCACGTTTGCGGGGATGTTAAAGCTTGTCCGGAGCCATCCGAACGCAGGTGTGCCGAGGGGAGCCAGGCTGCAGCTCTGCCCTGCTCTCCTGGTGTGGGGGCATTCCTGAGCTGGGGCTGCCCAAAACGGGGGGCTCAGCAGCTGCTCACATGGGTCTGGGAGCAGAATCAGTGGCTCAGTCCCTGCTTGTCCATGAGCATGGTTGGGTGCAGCTCTGGATCAGGCAGGCGGGATCTGTGTCGCCCTGTCCTGCTGCCCTGGCTGCAGGATTGGAGCCACCCGTGTCTGAGTGAGGTGCTCCCACCACCTTAGGGCCTGAGACAGGGCAGAGGAGATAAACCATTTCCAGGTTTGTCTCGTTTAGGTGGTCTCCAGGAGAGTTCTGGGAAGACATAAAAGGCACAGGCTCTTCTCCACTCTGAATGCAGTGACTCTTTACTGCCTGGCTGGAGATGAAGCTCCCATGTGGCTCCAGCCCATGGAACCTGCTTGCCCACCACAATGGGGTTTAATGCCCTCTGTTTGAGGAGCCACCATGGCAAAACAAGGGTTATTTGGAGGGGGCTCTTCCTTGCCAGGTGTTAAAATACTGACAACTCCTGTCAAAGGATCCTTTCATGTAGACATTCCCGGGCAGTCCTCAACATGCCTGGGAACTATAACTGCTCTGGAAGAGCAGAGGTGCATTATGGCAAGTTCTTTGGTAACAAATTCTCTCATTATACCATGTTATGACATGGATAAATCTCTGTTAAATAGCAGAGCGATTCCCTGCGGGGGCAAGGCGCAGGCATGTCTCCACTGATAACCTTATCGTGTCCCAACAGCTCCGGGATCGCCTTCAAAGATCCCTCCACTCCAACAAACTATTCTTTTAAGGAACTCTGTGCTGATAATCCCGGGCAAGAGAAGTCTGGGCTGTGCCCGTGCTCCCGACTCCTCACGGTGTGGAGCCTTCCTGTGTCTCCTCTCCTGCCTCTCCCAGTCCCGCACACCCAGCCTGGCCACAGCCACCAGGGGAAGGAGCATTGTCTGTTTGGGAGGCTCTACATCCCCAGCTGTGCTTCCAGCCAGGAATAGCCCCTGGCAATGCCCCCTCTCCATAGGGGACAGCCACATCTGCACTGAGCAGATGCAGTCTGTCTCCATGCTGATGTGAGTACTGAGGTCATCTCTGTTCCTGGAAAACATCAGTGTCTGTTATTGTGTCTGAGGAGCACAACAGGTTTCTGTGGCTTGTGGCTGCTGGGTTGCTGTAAGCAGCACAGAGCAGCAGCAATGCTGACAGGCTGCCTGAAGCCTCTGGAAACACACAGAACCAGTATTCCTCTGGGGTTTCCTGCAGCTTCCAGTGTCACCCTCAGCTGCTTGGCCGACACCATAATGCCAGCTCCATCTCCATCTCCATCCATTCCCTGACGAGGTCCCGACAAAGGCTCGTGGATGCAGTCCCAGCATCTGCTGCTGCCCACCCTGCTCAAGGGCCAGGACCTGCTCCAGAGGCCACTGCAGTGCTCAGCCCTGGGGCTGCCTCCCCACGCAGGAACAGGTGGTTTTCCCCACGGATGATGACGGCCTTGCACAAAAAAGAACCCGAATCCTCTGCCTGGAAAGACCTCCCGGCGAAGTCCATCTCGGCCGGCCCCGCGTGGGCAGCAGAACCGCTAGGAGGATGTGTCCCAACAGATTCGAAGCTGATAAAATCTTATTTATCTTCAACTGTTGACACCGAAGCGTCCAGACTTGCCTGTTCAGGAGGCAGCCAAGGCCTCCTTTCCCTCTTGAAGGAAATGATTTGCTCAACAATTACTTTTTCCACAAATCCTCCCCCCCCTCCTCCCTGCCAGCCTCCTCCTCTCCTACATTCCAGTCTCCTCATTAGCTCTGCTCAGGACGTGTCCGGGGCTGCAGTCAATGGATCCCAATAAAGCCACTGGCCTGGCAAGGCAGGGAGAAGAAAAGCGCTGCCTAAGGCTGCTAATTTCCTTGCTCTCCCCGGCAAGCAGCTGCGGAGCTGCATCCTGGGACAGGTTGGGGCAGATCTCAGCCGAGAGGTGATAATAACGTGTCTGTCATCTTCCCCAGACATGTAGCATCTTGCAAACCGCAAATACCGTTAACCGGCTCGGCCGAATCTGTTACGGCAGATCCTGGAGGACGTGCCGGCTGCAGAGCTAATTCTTTTTCTGTCTAATTTTTTTTAATAACCATTTTTTAATCACCGGCCTCTAAACTCCTCACTGAGCTGGAAATTCCTCCCCACAGCTACTTTGTTGCTTGTTCATTTACCGTGAGCTGGGTTTGAATATGTCCAGCGTGTCGGTGATGCTCGAGAGGAGAGGAGAGTGTCCAGTGGGGCCTGAGGGACCTGCCCGGCACACAGGGGTGCTGGAAGTGCAGGCACTGCCCTGGGCATGGCTGGAAGGGGTGCCCTGTGTCCCTGCATCTCCAGCTCCTGCACCACAGCAGGGATGGATCAGGGTGATGGCTGCAAGGGATGCTCCGACACCCACTCCCTGTGCCTGTGGTCACCGTGGCAGTGATGCACTGGGGTGCCACCAAGCCACCACCAACTGTGCTCAGGACATGGGATCTCAAGGCTCCCAGCAGAGTCCCCTGCTCCCCCCAGCCATCATCAGCTGCTGGGGACCCCCATCACCCTCAGGTCCCCCAGACCACTCAGGTCCTGGGGCCGGGGCTGCCCCCCAGCAGAGCAGCACAGGGAGGCTGCACATGCTCCAGCCTGCATCCTTCTACCTTAATTAGCATGTCATGACTGTTAATTAAAATCCCTTGCTTCACCCCCAAAGGACCCCTCTCCTTGCCTTCCCCAGTGAGCACATCCTTAAAATAACTGCCGGGGTCGTGGCTGCTCTCAGTGACTGATCAGCACTCTGGGGTATTTAACCTCTTCTCGTAGGTCTGACTCCCTCTGTGCACTGGATACTCAGATCCCCTGACCAAGCTGGCCCAGAGCTCCCTCTCATCCAAAAAGGAAGCCACAAATCCAGCAAGGAGATCACTTCATGAGCAATGTCAGGTCTGGGTGCAGGGGCAGGCTGGGAGGGGAGGGAAGAGGAGGCTGAGCTGGGCTTGTGAATTGCTGCTGGGGACAAAATGTGAAAACCAGAGCAGCAAGACCTGGGCTCAGGGGACACCACTGGCCCTGGAGGAACCGCTGGGGCTGTGCCAGGAGGGAGGGAGCTGTTCCTCCTGCCCTCCCACAGCCGCTGCCTGGAGTGGCCACGGGCAGAGAGCGGGTTTGCCGAGGGCACCACCAGCATCTTTCCCTCCTCCCTTATGCACCAGAGGTCGTGGGCTCCCAGCTCTCTCCCACCTCTCCTGCTGGAGAGCTTTGCCTTCCCGATGGAGCAGCATTGCCAGGAAGTCATTCCCTTGACCTGTGCATACCAGACACGTTGGAGATAGTGGAGCTGATAGCGGGATCGTGTTGGAACATCGCACACCGAATTCCTTTGCCTTTTTTCTTAATTCCATTGTGTCTGGAGCTCCTGGAGCCTCATCCACACCCTGCAAAAGCTGGTGGAAAGCCTCCAGTGGTCTGGCTTCGATGGGCTCTGGGCAGGCTGGTGCTGAGGTTGCTTCCCTACTTCAAGCAT
This sequence comes from Lophotriccus pileatus, assembly GCA_035583135.1. Taxonomy (NCBI): domain Eukaryota; kingdom Metazoa; phylum Chordata; class Aves; order Passeriformes; family Tyrannidae; genus Lophotriccus; species Lophotriccus pileatus. Next base: position 3,937,055 of record JAWWES010000055.1, read on the forward strand.
GGCAAAATATCCCCGCTCACCTGGCCATCTGCTTGGATAAAACCAGAGGTGTTTGTGGCTCAGGGGCAGTGTCCTAAGCTGGGCATGGCCCCTGATCATCTCCAGGTCATGACTGTTGGACAGGAACTTCCGTGGCATATGAGGAAGCGCCAGAGAGGATTTGAAGAGTGGGCTTGTAGTCTGTAGATGCTCCTGAAGAGTTTTCCCTTGTCTTTACAACCATCTCTACCACAATGACCTTCAGGCAGCAGCCAGCAAGGGAGAACCTGCCTTGTGTCACACCAATTATTCCCATCCTCCTCGTTCACTTTAGGATCAGGCAAAGCATTTCAGCTCCCCCCTGCCCACGCTCCAGCTGCAAGATCTAACCAGTAACTGGAACCAGTTCCACGTGTCCATCTCCCACCGGCTGAGCCCTGGGATCGGTTTGCCGTGGGTGACTGGGTGGGAGCAGGAGCAGCTCCCCTCAGCTGTGAACATCTCCAGCCTTTCCCTCACCTGCTGTTTGCACCTCCCTGTGTCAGAGACCCCCCTGCCTGCACAGCCTGGGGGTTTGTCCATCTCTCTGGGGGCTCTGAGTGGGCCGTGGGCTGGAGCCCCCACGTCCCTTCGCAGCCCATCCACGGGAGGCCAAAGACCCCATTAACACTTCTGCAGCTCTGCCACACGTGAGGGAGCCCTGCTCTGCCACCAACCCGACCTAAGAAAAATCCTAATTAGCCACTGGTTACCAGCTGGTTGGTGCACTGAGGGGCTCGGCGTGTCCGGGCAGCTCCGGCTCCGGAGCCCCGGCGGCTCCAGCGGGCAGGAGCGATGCCGGCGGGCCCCGTCTTGCTCCTGGTCCTCCTGCCAGCCCCTCCGGAGCAGCCTGCCAGAGGGGGGCTTCCAACCCACAGGGAAAAGCTTATTTTCGGCGTCTGGCCGTTGCTCTCTGCGATAAGAAGGCCATTAAAAACGAAAAGGGAGGCGGCAGCAGCCTGGAGGGCTCCCCAGGGCACGGGGCAGAGCTGCTGCTTCGGGCCAGAGCTGGTGGTGACCTGTGGTGCTCAGAGCACAGCCCGGGGGTCGGGACATCCAGTGTCACCCACCACTGCCCAGTGTCCCTCTGCAAGGACACAGCTCGGTAATGTGAGCCCCAAACCCCTGTTCCAAGGCTCTGCCCCTTCTCTATTCATGGCTTTCCTAAAATTAGAAAACCAGCATTTAGAGGCAAGAGAGAGCAGCTGAAGATGCTCTGGGCCCATTCCCCACACTGCTGCCCCCAGACCCCTTCCTTCCTCCTCCTCCTGCATCGAGCCAAGGGTGTCTGCTAAAGCTCAGCTTATCTCTCAAGAGATATGCAGAGTCCTCATTTGAATCCTTCAGGAGTTGGAGAATCCACCGCATTCCTTGGTAAATTGTTCCTATGTTTAATTATCCTCACTGCTGAAAAAATTCCACCTTGTTTGTAGTCTGAATTTGCCTGGCTTCAGCTTCCAAGTGCTGGATCTTACTGTGTCTTTTTCTGCTAGATGAAGGAGCTGGCTGCTACGAGGAACCATCTCCTGGGCACACCATGATGGAGCCACCTTTGCTCTTCTCAGAGCCACCTTCCTTGCAGAACACTTCCCTGGTATTGCCCTACAAGGCATCTGCTCCAAGTTTTTTATCTTCTTCGCATCTCCCTCCCAAACCCTCTCTGTTTTGTCAACAGAGGGTTTGAAGTGTGGACAGGAACATCATGAGTGTGCAGACAGTGGGCTCGGAGACACCTTTCTTCCCTGCCCAGGTGACAGTGATGTGACCAGCCCTGCACAGCAAACCACCCCAGAGCAGCCAGCTCATCTCCAAACCCTCTGGTCTGGACCTCAAGATCCTTTGGAGCCTCCCCTGCTAAGCACAGCAGGATGGACAACACCACATCTTCCAGAGGGGTTGAACCAGGAGGCCACTGAGCTACACATTTCCATCGACCAAAGCTCATGACTGTATCAAAGATGACCCCAAATCATTTGACAAGATGACTTGCATGAACTACTTGCTTTGGCATTGCCTGTGCACCAGCTGTCCATTCCTTCATGGCTGGATCCTCCATGATCTGACCCCAGATTGCAAGAGACCTTCAGCAGAGCCTTCTTCCAGCACAGGGGACTCTGCTCTGAAATGCTGCCCAGCACGCTGGCTCCACCGAGATTGTGGTCAAAGCTTGGGGTAAACTGATCAACCACCCTGCCATAAATCACTTGGTGCAGGGAACTCCCGTGTTTCCAAAAGCCACAAGGCTTCCCCAGATAGGGATGAAACGGGCCAGGTTGTTTCTTCTGACGTGCTGGCCCAACCCACGCGTGTCCTGCAGAGCTCCGGGACGGTCGGTGCTGCTGCCTTTTGTGTGCCTGTGCTGTCAGACACCCCTGCCTGTCCCAGCCCTCCTGGCTGCTCAGCTCCTGTGTGCCCAGCTCCTGTGTGCCCAGCTCCTGTGTGCCCAGCTCCTGTGTGCCCAGCTCCTGTGCAGGGTCACACATTTGTGTTCACTGACCGGCAACAGAGAATACATTTATTTTGCTGAGCTCCCTTCCCCATTTTACCGGGACAGCCTCGGGTGTGGCAGCGGCACCGCAGAGCTCAGGGCAAGTGGGATGAAGGCAATGCCCTCATCTTCCAGCAAAAAATGTGTCTGTGACAGCCCCAGCAGTGGGGCATGCAGTGGACATGCAGTGACACAGCTGTCACCGCAGCGGGACCGTTTCTCATGTGGCACCTCGGAGAGACAGACCCTCTGCATCCACATCAGCAGTCCTGCAGGAATCACCTTCAAATGAAACATCCCCTGTGCTCTCAGGGTGCCAACCCACTGCTGTTCTCTGCAAGGCTCAGCTCCAGCACAGTGAACTGTGGGCTGCTGGGCTCTGACCTTGCAGCCACCCCAGTGTGGTGGTTCAGAGGGCCACACACCACCCACTGCCTGCCCTGACTTTCCATAAAGGCTCAGGGAAAACAGCCATCCTGTCCTGATGATCCTAGTTACAACTTTAGAAAGGTGCAAGGGGAATGGGGTGGCTTTCAGGACGGGAGCCCTGCCCACGCTGTGCCTGTTCCATCCCAAAGCCATCCCCCAGCACTCCTAGCTGGGGACAATGGTGACAATCAGACAGTCTCTGGCCCCCGTCCCTGCATGCTGGGACACCCTGCAGAATTGCTTTAGTGGTGCAGAAATGCCTCCCTTCCCTGTGCAGGTCCTGTGCAGCTTTACCTGTGACTGGTGGGAGTTTATCCCCCAGCAGGGACAGGATCTGTCTGGAGTCACATCATCCTGCCCCGAGGACCTCAAGTGTACTCAGTTCCTAACGAAATGCATCCCTGAGCAACATCCCGCAAGGAAAGTCAGTGGAGACTTAACACCCCCTACGAGGGCAGGTCGTGTTTAACCGCGGTGCTGTCCCAAGGCTCTGCTCTGTGTGATCAGCTGTGCAGCTCCAGCACCGGCCGCAGGGAAGCTGCTGGACTGCTCCAGCCAGCAACAAATCCCCGACTGCTGCCGCCTCTCCGCTGCTTTCCCACTCCGCCCACCCGCTGGATTTCGCGGGACGCAGCCCCAGCCGCTGCCTGAGCCCTCACCAGGACACACCGGGAGCATCCCCCGTGCGGCAGCACCCCCGGCCGCTGCCCGGCTCTCCCTACACGACAGCGTCCAAGGATGCTTTCTGCCTCCCATGGGAAGGACTGTCTTGGCACCTCCCGAAAACAAAGGTCATCATCCCACCTGGGGCTGACACATCGCTCCTGGGCTGCTCTGCCCGTCCCATGGCAATGTCACACCGCAGCCCCGGAGGAAACCCTCTCTGTTCCCGTGGGATGTCAGTCACCCCACCCCAGCCTTTCTGCTCAATCAGTGTTTCCCGAGGAGAAAACCCGCCCGGCTCAAGCGCTGCTTTCCTTCACAACAGGGACAGCGCTGCGCTGAGCCCGGGACGAGAACTTAGGACCTTTCTCCCCAAAAAGCACAGCAGCCCCTGTCCGCTTTCCCCTGGCGTCGGGTCCCTGCTCCGCAGAGCTCTCCTGTGCCATGGACCAAACCCGCATCCCGGCCCCCGAGGAGACCAGCACATGGCACGAGGCGATCCCGATTAAAACCCCACTGTGGTTAATGTCCCACTCTGCCGTTTGCCGTGACTTCTAGACATTAAGTTACTCGTCCGACACGAGGTGGAAAGGGATTGTAAATGACAAGCAGGAATTGATGGCAAAGCCGGGAACGGCGCTGGGAGATGCGAGCAAATGTCCCTCTCACCCACGGCCTCTCCTCTGACAGCACTGGCCGGCAAAGGTGTTGGGAAGCACCGGGAGAACAAGGCAAGTACTTCCCCAGGACATTTCTTTTGGGGACATTTACCTGCAGTTCAGGGAATTGCAGTGGGAGAAGTGACACTGCGGCCGCTGCATTTCACGGCCCTTTGGGAGAAACCCCCTGAAAAGCCAGCAGGGATGTCTCCTGCACCTTCTGCTTCCCAGGACCACCCGTGCAGGTGAAGTCCCCGTGGGTGGTGGCCGTGTCCCACAGCTGCCCTGCCGAGCGTCCCCACCACCGGGCTGTCGGCCGTGGGTGGCGAGGACGCCGCCCGTGGCTGCGAGCATCTCCCTGGGGAAGGTAGAAGACATGCAACTTACTGTCCAGGTGGCTGACTTGGCGGTGCTGGACTGCTGGAAGGTCACCTCGAAGTGGTGGGGGCCGGGGTAGTCGGTGTTGGAGGGGATGACGGGAGCCGGGGACATGGCGTCGAAGGTAGAGCTGGGCTGCGAGTAGGGAGAGTGCGTGGGGACATTGGAGGTGTGCTCCGAGCTGTAGGGGCTGGTGGAGGCTGCTCTGCTGCCGATGCTCTGATCCATGCTGTTGTTCAGCAAATTGAACTGGGACTGGAGGAAGGGAAAAGGGGAGGAGGGAAAAAAGAAAACACCAGCCAGTTTAGAGACAGGGAAACCTCAGCCACCCTTCTCCAGGGCTGGGGTGTCCTGTTACAGCCTCCTTAAAGGGCCAGCATGCGGGAGGGGAGCCAAAAGAGCTGGTCTGGGTGGCTTGGGTTTTCCAACAGGTCACCACTTGTGTGAGGGATGAACTCCAGCACTTAAATCATCACCCTCGATCTGCTCCATCATCACTGGAGGCAGCGGGGTGCCACAATCCCGGATTTCTTGCACACCTGCCTAGGGAAAACCTCTGTTCTGACAGCGGGGACAGGGCAGGGATGTCCTGGGGTTCGCTCAGGTGTGGGAGATGTCTCGCTGTGGGCGGGCAGTGACAGCCCTGTCCTGCACACAGGGCTCTGCTCCACGGTGGCCCTTCCAGCAGCCAGAGTGTCCCAGCTTGGTGAAGCTGCCCTGGCAAGGTGAGCAGCAGTCCCTGGTGATGGTGTTGCTCCATCATGACGGTGGTCCTGGGTGGCCAACCTGTTTTCTGACCTGTCCCTCTTGCATTCCCTGGTCCAGGACAGAACCCACACACCACTCCTGGGAGTGCTTCTCTGAGCCAGCCAGCCCTGAGCGGTGGTTTGTAGCTTGTTTCCCAGTGGGATGTTTGCCCTCAGTGTCTGATGCAGCTCTAATTTAGGGAAAACCTCAAACCTGCACAGCGCGTGGCTGCAGGAAGGGCACAGGGCAAACAGACCCATCCGGGCGTGTCCTGGCTCTTATTCCAGACCAGCTGGACCAAATCCTGACTTTTTACAATTTTTTCCTTATTCCTCTTCTGACCAGTTACTGTCAGATACTTCCAGGATCTGGCAGCTCCTTTACCCACAGGCACAGCCTAAGGACAGTGACATTCCCGAGAACCGCGTGGCTAAACTGGCCTTAATATTTCACCAGAAAATCAGACCCAAATTACAACTGTTCCTCAAAGCAAGTAGGATTTGGTCTTTATTGCCCAGAAACCTGGAATTCCCAATTTGCTCAGGGCTTGCTCTCACCCTGGCAGCCCCAGAGGCGGGTGCTGTGGTGGCCACTGGGGCTGTGCCGGTGACCAGCCGCGGCCGGTGCATCGCTGGGTGTCGTCCTGGCATCCCCCTCGACTGCCCCCCTGCCCCAGCAGGACTGCCCCTGTTCCCAGCACCCACGGGGGCAGCTCTGGGAAGCCAAGAGCTCTGGAAGCAGCCGTGGGCACAGCCAGCAGGCTCAGCCTTCCCCAAAGGGCTGCAAGGCTCACGGCTCAGGAATCAAGAGACGTGTTTTAACTTGGGATCCCAACCTCACCCAACCGTCTACAACGTGGAACGGTTTACAGGCAATCATCCTTCTCCAGGGAAGTTCTCCTGTTGCCTGCATCTCTCACAAGGTCGTTGGAGCCTGTGACTAACTGGAGGAATGCTGAACAAGATCTGGCTTGTTTTTACACATCCAGTCGTTTTCTCCCTAAAATATGTGCCTAAATCCCTCTATTCCTCCTTGCTGCTCTATAAATAGCCCAGCCAAAGACAAGCCAAGCTTTCCATAATCCCAGGCTTCACCTGGAGAAAAACTTTGGAAAAAACAGGCATGTGGAAAGCCCTTGCCTTCCAGCTGGGAATTGCTGGGCAGCAGCCGTGGGGACCGTGGGCAGGGCAGCACTGGCACGGTGGCACAGGCAAAGCTCAGGCATCAACCAGGAGAGCAGCAGCAAGGGAGAAGGGATTGCTGCTGGACAGGGCTGATCTACAGCCCAGATAATGCAGGAGTGTCAGGGCTGAGCTGTTTTTCTCTCGTGCTTAGAGCCAGGATTGTGCATAGCTGAAGGCCGTGGCCATAAATGGGCAGGTGAGGGGGGACCCTGCCCTGAGCGGAGCATCCCGACCTCAGCGTGGGAGAGAGCTTCCCCCGGGAGAAATGGTGAGATATTAGGCTGCCACCTCTGCCAGCTGGGCAGGAGACAGCTTCCCAAGCACCAGGACTTTGGAATCCACTGGCAGAGAGACCCAGAGTCGGGTGCAGGGGGAAAATGACCACCTTGTTGCTCAAAATTGACCAAATCATGGAAACATTCCCTTAAAAGACAAATCAAAGGCAGGAGTATTTGTGTGTATGTGTGTAAATATGTTCACACACAGATGTTTGTACACACACACACACAACTGCAGCAACGACCTCCCAAGGAACAGCCCCAATGATCCCGGGACACACGGCTTGGTAGCTACACAGGTAAGGTAAAAACGAGGAATGAAGTCATTTCCTTCCATCTCCAACTGCCTCTGTGCCTGTGCCGGGCTGTTCTGAATGTCAGAGACGGACACAGACCCCTAAGAAAACACCCTCAGCACCTGAGGATGGGGCTGAAAGCATATCACCTGCAGCACAGGTACCACTTCACCTGCTCTGCCGTCCCAGCGATTTCCACCAGGGAAGGGAAGGGAAGCCTTCCCGGGACATGGCGTGTGCCGTGGGCTCGGCTGAGATCCCCCGTGGACAACAAACCCGTGCTGGTGGATCCAGCACCGCGGGCGTTCCTGGATGGATGCTCCAGCTAACACCCCTCCTGACTGTGCACACAGATGAGCAGCCTGCACTCCTCTCACCAAGGTTTCAATCACACCCTGGGCTCTGCCAGCACCGGATCAGGCAAAGCAAGAGGAGCAGTGACGGAGCCGGCAAGGCTGCGGCGTCCTGCACCGCCACAGCTTGGGCTCAGCAGCGGGGCTGGAGCAGCCCCAGCTCATCCTGGATGCCGTGGGCTGGGGACAGACTCACCTGGGACAACCCCTGGAGCATCCTGGGCCACAGCACAAGGGCTGGGCAGGCAGCAGCGGGGCATAATTGCAGTAAAAGCAGCAAGGCAAAGCCCGTCCATAGCACCTACCGTGGTGTAATGCTGCATCGGGTCGCTGATGTACAGCATCTTAGTTGTCTCGGGGTTCACGGAGCGCGGGGAACCGTCCTGCCACGGGAGTCATGGGGTCGGGGTGGCGGGTGGAAGGGGGCAGTGTGGGAGCAGGGCCGGGCAGCGCCAGGGATGCTGCGCTGGCCACCCAAGTGCCGCCGTCTGTTGGCTCTCCTGCTTTTTTCATCTCCCTTAGTTCTGTCAACTCGCTGCATCCAACAACAAAACGGGGCCCACCCCTTCTGTCCCTCATGACTATTCATCAAAGCACAGGGCAGGCCCCAGCTTGCCCAGTGATGGACTGGGCGATACCAACCATCCCCACTGCAGGGAGAGCGGGGGTCCAGCTCCACCTCAAACCCACCCTGACCCCGCTCCTGAGAGCTGCTCCCAGCCTCATGGGGCTGGAAACCTGCTTGGCTGGCACCTGTCACACCGAGGTGGCCGTGCTGGCACTGACCAGATGATGCAGTGACTCTGAGAGAGCTCCGTGCCTCAGTGAGAGGGAGTTATCCCTGCCTAGATGGATAGATATGGATAGGTGTGGATGGATGGGTGGCTGGCTGGATGGATGGATGGATGGGTGGATGGATGGATGGATGGGTGGATGGATGGATGGATGGATGGATGGATGGATGGATGGATGGATGGATGGATGGATGGATGGATATCTAGAGGGATTGACAGAGATAGGGATAGATGGGGATAGATGCTAGCCAGGGCATTGGGTGACCTGCTCCAAGTCACCAGGCACTGGCACTGGTGCTGAGCCCCACGAGCAGCAGGAATCAGCACGGACTGAGCAGTCCCTCCACCGCTGCTCCCCTCTCTTGCCTCTGTCTCAGTCCAGTGGCACCCCATTACCTGTGCATTTACTGTCACACACCCTGGGCTGCACCAGCCCTGCAGGGCTCAGCTTTGATCACAGCAGCAGCGAGGGGAAAGGCGAGGGGCAGAGCCGCAGTTACCAGCCCTCTGCCCGGCTCCTGCCCGCTGCGACAGAGCCTGGGAAAGGGAGGGAAAGCGAGCAGAAAGCGAGGGAAAAGGGGCTGGGGGAGGGGAGGCAAGCTGTCGGGGAGGGAAACGGCGGCTTTCTGCAGGGAAAGGGCGGCTGTCTGCAGGGAGGTGCTGCCAACAGCCCGAGCTGCTGCGGGGATGCTGTGGGAGCCACCTGCTCGGGGCACCAAACACGCACCAGTGACCTGGGTGTCTCACACACCCTCGATGCTTTTCCAAGACTCTGCCCTAGACAGAGGCAAGGGCTTGTAGGATGGGTTTTACTACACACTGTTTGTGCCAGAGCCAGTGACAGCCTGTTCCTGCCGTGGGACTCGAGCTCTGCTGCGTGCACAGATATTGTCTAACAGGGAGCAGCCGTGGTTTTACTGACCCCTGTGCCACGGGTGTCTGCAGTGGTTTGTGCTCCCCCCTGCCTCCCCCAGAGCCCCCAGCCCACCCCCGTGGGGAAATCGAGTCTGTGCCTGGTGAGGTGCCACCCGTGGGGCCTGGGCTCACTCACCATCACCGAGTCGCTCATGCCTCTCATCTGGAAGACGTCCATCGTGACCTCTGTCTGGTTGGAGACCTCATTGCTGCCGGTGTGGGTAGCTGGAGGGAGGTCGAAGTAGGTGCTGTCTGGCTCCCTGAGGAGAAGTGAGGGCACAGTCATCTTCCCAGCCCTCCAACACGCTGTGCCACCACCACCACCCAGCAACTCACGATCCCCTTGAACCTTGTCACCTTCCCAACTCCTCCCTCCGTCCTCTGCTTTGATTCCCACACGGCAGAGCAGACTCTGCTCAGGCAAACTATTGCTTGGCAGGTACAGCAAGCAGAGACTTGGGAGGCTGTGCATCCACCCAGCTGCTGTGGCATATCTTGGGATGTCTTTACATGAGAGGACACCAAGGGAGAGGGGATGGAATGAAGCACAGTCCTTCTCCCTTTGCTTTATTAGAGCATGAGGCTCAAAGGCCAGAAAACTTGCAAACGTCTTGGTGGGGCTGGAAGATGTTTAATTTTGGAATTAAGGGTCCCAGTTTAAGGGGACCTCTGCTCTGGCTCTGACACCATCTCCATGCAGCCCTGGAGCACTGAAGCAAAAAAAAAAGGAGCCCTCCATGGATGCCATGAATGTTTGTGTGCTGGTTTCAAACACCAGTTTGGCAAATGAAATGGGCTGAGCAGAGAGGCTGGAACCTGGGAGCAAAATTCTCAGCGTGGCAAAGGCATCTGTGGAGAGCAGAGGATGCAAAAGGAGCTTGTCTGCTCCTGCTTCCAAACACCCCCCACGGGAAACGATCCCCCAACACTTACAGAGTGCTCCAGAGGTGTGCGAACGTGCTGCCTTCGTCGGCTGGAGAGGACTGGGACATCTTGGCACTGGGGGAGTCTGGCAGAGGATAAACCACTCTAGGGGCAAAGAGAAGCAGCAGGGTTAGCACTGCCAGCATGCTGTGCCGGGCTGCTTCCCTGCCCTGGCTGACGTGGAGGCACCTCAGGCACATCCAGCTGCTCCTTTTACCCACGCTGGGTTTAGCATCTCATTTCAGCTTGGACATCTCATAGCGAAAACCCGAAGCTTCCTGCTCTTGGGGTGCGAGCTGCTGAGCCCAGGGCAGCCCCTCTCTGACCCAGGGATGCTCAGGATCTCCCTGATCAGGCCCCTCTGACTCAGCTGGGGACTGTGCCTGCAGGGAAGGGAGGTCAAACGAAAGCAGGCTGGCTTTCCCCATCAGCAGGTCCTGCGAGATGCTTTCTAGGAGACACAGCATCCACAGCTGCCGTCCCCTGAGACCTGTAGCTCTGGAAATGGAGAAGAACCTGCTTCTCCTCCTAAACTGATACAAGGGGGGAGGAGTACTGCTGTAAATATATAGCACTTCTGTCTAGTTAGAATCACTTTATATATAGTTCTTTAGTTTTTATCCTGGTAGTAATAAATCCTAATATTATTCTCCCTACATCAGATCTCTTTTGTCTGCATAAACCTTTTCTCTACTTACAGCAATTGTGTGGAGGGAGAGAAAAAAATAATTGACCCAAAGCAAACCCACGACAGTTTTCCACAGCACAGGAGGGCCTATGTGCCACGGGCCCAGTGCTGACAGGGAGAGTCTGGTGTCCTCCCGTCCCTCCTGTCCCACGTGTGACACACAGAAAAACGAAAGTACCTACAAGACAGCTTTGAGAGGAGAAAAAGCCTAGAACAGATGCAGGCGACTGCTGGTGGCCTTACCCTGCTTCCATGCTGCTTTCCCTGGCCCAGGGCAGCTTCAGGAAGAAGCCAGGCCTTTCCCTCCAGCAGAGAAAGCACCTCTGCACCGCCCCGGCTGTGTGGTCATCACGAGTGACACCAGCTGGAACCACGTGGCCGCTCTCGTTCTCAAAAGGAAAGAAATCTGACTATTTTAAGGGCGTTTCGGAAGTTCCCTTTCTCTTTCAAAGCACGACCTGCACATGCAAAGCCAGGCCAGCTCCTCTCATCTGAGTTCTAAACTCCAGAGTACAAAGGGATGCTGCAGCGGTCGGTGTTGTTAAGGCACATCCCTCTGCTGTGATCCCAGCTCATCCTGGAAAAGCATCTCTGCAGCCAGACTGACAGCCTGGCACGGGGCATCTGGGATGGGAAAGAACCACAAAAGACTTATAAATAGGGTTCCCCAAAATTGGAATGGTGCTGATGTAATTCCATCTGAAATTATCACCTCCAGAGACCCCAAACTGCTTACTGAAGGGAAGATCTCCTTGCCCTTGGAAGGGCAGCAAGGAATTCTCCATCCCTTCTGCCCTGACGCTGCAGGGAGGCAGCAGGGGATGCTTGGAATGACTGGCACAGCTCAGGAGGGACCTGCACTGGATTTATTGCAGCTTTCTAGAGGAAGAAGGACCAAAATGTGCAAACCTGGGGGCTGGTGATGGGATCCAAGGCTGCAGGTGGGATTTGCCGTGTTCACTGGGAGAGCTGCTCTCCCTGCACCTCCCCAGGCCGGCTCCAGCGATTGCTGGATTGCTGCTTCCCTCTGTTGCTAGTCAGGGCATTGCAGGGAAGCTGCACACGGGGAAGAGGCTGGGAGTAAGGAGGGAAAGCCTGTGAGCAGGTGATCACCACCTCCCCTCGCCTGGACTCGGCTCAGCCCACGGCAGGGCTGCCGTCCCCAGGATGCTGGACCCGGCTGGGTCGCAGTGGGACTGGTTCCTCCTGTGCATGCCCCTTCCCTGTAAACTGCCACTGAAATAATTTCCAAAGATTGGTACGGAAAAGCTCAGTGGACTCAGTTTTCCACACTGCTGTGGCTTTGGCTACATCCAAAATGTCCCAGCTCAGCCGAAGCAGCTCTTTCCCCCCAAGCCCCAGAGACAGAGAGAAAGGAAAACCACACACCGAGGTCCCAAGAACCACCCCAGAATGGGAGAACAATTCCCTGGGGGAGCAGAGCAGATGAACCTCTGTATATCCAACTGTGGTTCACTCACACTGGTGAGTGTTCTGACCGCAGACCTGAATATATTCTTAAAATGATTGTAAACTCAACTTTCTTCTTCATCACTGTGGGGAAAGTGAAGGGGTCTCACAGCACTGCCTGGCTGATGAGCTTCTGCACTCCCTAGGAGGAGCATCTTTGATCTCCCCATCAGCTTTAGGGCTTGGAGTTAGCACTGGAAATGCCCAGTGCTATTTCAGTTGGTGGTAACAAATTCACTGCCACCCTGCCACTCCAGCCCGGGATGAAACGTGATGGCATTTCGCAGCCACCTTAAAGGGAGATAAATGCCCAAAATCCATATAACAGTGCTGTGACTAATTCCTAAGGACTCTTGGCCCATCCTGAGAGAGGAGGGCTTTTGAGAGCCATTGCTACCTCTCACACTCAACTGCTTGGTGGTTTGGGAGCCAGTCCTGGACCTTCTCTCCTCTGCACAACGAGACCCTTTGGGCTTATCCAGCCCACAGCAAACAACTCAGTGTTTGCAAAATGCTGCCAGTCCCAGGGTGCCAGTGCTGCCCCGTGCTATGGTTCGTTTGCCACGGATTATTAAATCCACACCTGCAGAATGAGGGTTGTAAAAGCACTGAAGAGCGAGGGAGTGAGCTTTCCCGCAGCACACTTGAACCTCAGGAGCCCTGCTTGGGGTCCAGCAGGTTATTAACAATTTACTTCCCAAGGAGGAGGCAGGCTGGACAGAACTCTGGATGGAGTCACTGACAGGCAGCTCGTGATGGGGGGAAGGCTGAGGCAGCCGCTCTCTCCCTCCCCGGCAGCCTCATCCCTGTGCAGGGACCTGGCTGTGGCAGCCAGCCCTGCATCCCACTGGGATCCAGCCCCTGCATCCCACTGGGATCCAGCCCCTGCATCCCACTGGGATCCAGCCCCTGCACTGCTTCTCCCGCTCAAGGCTGGGCCAGTTTTTACTCCGATCTAAGGCACTTGGGAGCAAACTTTCCAAGAGCTTCAATCCTGTGTAAGAAGCCCACGAAGCCAAGTGGCCGCGAATCATCTTCCAGGCACGTTATCCAGTGCTCGGGAGAGGGTCGTGCCGAGAAACTCGCACACACGAATAGCAAGGGGTTTCCTTTTGTAGGTTTTTTTCCTCCTACCTGCGTTTCGAGTTCCCCCGGAGGTCTCCCGCAGACAGGAGTGGCCTGGGATAGAGGATCTAAGTTATTTACTGCACTACGATCTAGTAGCGTCCCGGTCGCCTAGGCAATGACATTGGAGCCGCTGAAAGCTGTGTGAAAAGTGAGGCGAAGCTTGCGCGCTCCTTCCCGGAGCAGGAGGCGGTTGCGAGGGGTGGGGAATGCTCAGCCGAGCGTGCCGGGGAATTAAACCGGTCACCAGTGCCAGAGGGACTGCAGGGCAGCCACCCGGGAGCACCGCGGGGGTTTAACCGGAGCCTCGGGGTCGGAAAGGACCTTAAAGCTCGTTGTGCTCCCGGGGCAGGGACAGCGCGGCTGTCGCGTCCGTCCCTCCGGCACAGAACCGGGGCGTTCACCCACCCAAAGTACCCCGCAGTGCCCGAAACCGGCGTTTGGAACCCAAACGATCCGCAGTGAAAACAGGACTCGAACGTTTCTCTGATGGCCAGGTTTATTTTTAGATGATGGTGGCTGCGGTCGCCAAGCGGGGAGGTGGGCGCTGTCCTGGGAGGGGACCCGAGTGCTGCCCCCAGGAATGGGGGGCTCAGGGCCGGTTCCCAAGGAAAATTCCCAAGGGAATGTGTCCCCCCGGAGGGGCTGTCCGGCTTCTGCCCCTTGGCTGGTGTGTCTGTCTGTCTGTCCGTACTTATTAATCTGTTTATTGCTCTATTTGTTGACTGATGGATTCCAGTCAATTCACATCCTTTTTCTGGGGCACCTCTGTTGCAATCGCCAGTTTCTCTGTCCTGTCCGGGGAACCCGGCGGGGACATCCCGCCTGTGCCCCTGTTGCTTGTCTCGGTAATTAGCCGAGAGGATTGATTAGCCGGAGGGGGCGATTAATTAGCCAGGGCAGTCCCGGGCGCGGGACACTGCCCGCGGAAAGTCGCCATATGGAGGGGGTTGGTTCTCCGCGGATGGGGAACACACCCCTCAGCTCATTACGCGCCTCATTAACGTCCATTTGCA